>JAEHOC010000278.1:0-26723 GCA_016834605.1 Chlamydomonas incerta | reverse complement strand
AACACCTCCACCTGAAAAAACACACCACTGCGCGCCAGAAACACCAGCGCTACCAGCACTTACTCCGCCCGAACCCACCCCACCCCCACAAGACGGTTGCTTAAGCAACACCCCAGGAAAACCGCCAAAGGAAACACAAGCAGAAGCACTGAAAGGGCCAGACGTGGCGCTGCCTAAACGGGCTCCAACCCGCTGCTAGAAAGCTGTGCAGGAAGCTCCACAGCCGCCCAGGTGCTGCAACGCCAGCCAGAGCTAGTACACATGGGCGCCAGGTAAGCTGATGACGAAGATACGCCACGCCAGCGCCTGGGATAAACCGCCGCCCATAAGGAAACCTAGGGGGCCTGCACAGGTGATGCAAGCGTCAGCCGCAAGTTCAACTTCGGTGACCCACCCTGAACCTCCTCCACTTCACAAAACGCGCCACCCGCCGTCCAGATGGCCACAAAGTGCTCCAGCTTAGCCGCCTTGAGCTGCGCGGTGAGAAGCTGTGTGGGCAGAGCCGACAGGGTTTCAGGGGTTAGCGTGGCGGCAGTGAAACGCAGCTGCATCACCCTGCGCAGCTCGCTGACCACCTCCCGAACCACGTGCTCCGACGTCTGCTTAGCAGGCTCGCGGGACCAGTAAGCACACCAGATGGCGTACAAGAAGGTGGCCCGCAACGTGCTCCACAGCAGCGCGCCCGCCCCCCGCGGGCCTGAGGCCCACACCCCCATGTCGTCACCCAGCATGAAGGCCGCGTCCGTCACTGGCGGCGCCGCTGCCTGGGGCGCCACGCAGGCCCACAGCTGCTGCAGCCACGTCCTCGCCTGCGCATACGCTGGACACTCCAGGAAGATGTGCGTCAGGCTGGCCCACGCCCGCGGGCCAGGTGGCCTGCAGGCGGGGTAAGGACAGTGCGCCCCCAACCCCCCACACCCCGTGGTCACCCGCATCGTACGCCGCCCGCTCTTCAAAGGTCCACAGGTGCCGCGGCTTTTTTTTTTTGAGGAATCATCCTTACAAGGTTGAACAGGGGAAGACGCACTGCCCCCCTGCTGACCGAAGACAGCCTCCCATCAGGCGGATCCAGCGCAGCATGCGCGGCCCAAACCCCAGTCCCTCCGCGGACGCATACAGCCACTGCCGGTGCACCCGGTCATACGCCTTTTCAATGTCCAAGAAGTACAGCGCACCACCCTGCCGTGGCGTGCCGTCCGCGCCCACGTCCAGGCACATCCATTCGATCAGGCCTTGGAGGTACAGCGCGTTGTCTCCAATCCAGCGGCCGGCTTGCGTTGCTGCAGCACACAGGCAGGCTGCCACGCGCCATCCACCGGCGGGGGCAGCGCGCCAGGCCCAGGCTCCAAGAGCCGCCCCGTGTAGTGGACGCAGGACACAGCGCCCGCAGCGTGATTCCTCAAAAAAAAGCGCCCGCAGCGTTAGCCACCCACAGCTGGTCCAGGCTAACCCGCCACTGCGGCGGCGCCGCTGGCGGCTGGGCGGCTGGCTGCGGCGGATGCAGCTCCACGCCCGCGCTCCGCACGTGGCCCACCGCGGCCGCCAGCCGGGCAGGTAGCCCCGCTGGCGCCGGCGCGTTGCTGTACACCCACGCCCACGTGGTGGCGGAGTCCGGGCGCACATGGGTAAGCAGCGCCCGGGTGAGCGTCTTCCAGGGTTGCCGGCCTGGCTGGGCAAGCAGGGCGAAAGTCTTAGCTTGCAGGGCAGACAGGAACGCAGGCAGGTCGACGTGGTTGACACCCCCCATCCTTGTACGGCAGACAGGCCGTTTCCCGCTTAGGCAGCAGGAGCGGGTTCCCGTGCGACACCAGGCTGGCGTCCTCAGCGTGCATGGAGCGCGCAGCAAAGTGGTCCACCAGGCCGGTGAGTTCCTTCAGCTGCGCCGGCGACGGGTTGAGGAAGCTGAAATGGTAGGCCAGCTTCGCCGCCAGCACCTGCATCGCAATGTGCACACGGCCAACGAGAGTCAGAGACAGGGCAGCCCACAGACTCGCCACAAACGCCATGCCGCGAGCCCGCCGGGTGTACAGGTCCGCTGCAGCCGCATCAGAGTCCCACGACAGAGGCACACCCAGGTGTGTCACAGCGCCAGTGGTAAACGGCACCCCCGTGTGTGGGCAGGGGCCCGTCAGGTGCGCAAACCTGCCGAGGCCCATGGCCTTGCTCTTGTCCGGATGAACACGGGCGTTGGACGCGCGGCAGAACAGCTGAACTGCCGCCATCAGTACCGGCCCGTCCACCGCCGGGTCGCGCGCCGCGAGGGTCGTGTCGTCAGCGTGGTGGGCGGCAGGCGGCGCTTGCTCGCCGCTGGGTAGCAGGGGCGTGCGGAGCGCCCCTTGTCGACGTGGTTGACACCCCCATCCTTGTACGGCAGACAGGCCGTTTCCCGCTCAGGCAGCAGGAGCGGGTTCCCGTGCGACACCAGGCTGGCGTCCTCAGCGTGCATGGAGCGCGCAGCAAAGTGGTCCACCAGGCCGGTGAGTTCCTTCAGCTGCGCCGGCGACGGGTTGAGGAAGCTGAAATGGTAGGCCAGCTTCGCCGCCAGCACCTGCATCGCAATGTGCACACGGCCAACGAGAGTCAGAGACAGGGCAGCCCACAGACTCGCCACAAACGCCATGCCGCGAGCCCGCCGGGTGTACAGGTCCGCTGCAGCCGCATCAGAGTCCCACGACAGAGGCACACCCAGGTGTGTCACAGCGCCAGTGGTAAACGGCACCCCCGTGTGTGGGCAGGGGCCCGTCAGGTGCGCAAACCTGCCGAGGCCCATGGCCTTGCTCTTGTCCGGATGAACACGGGCGTTGGACGCGCGGCAGAACAGCTGAACTGCCGCCATCAGTACCGGCCCGTCCACCGCCGGGTCGCGCGCCGCGAGGGTTGTGTCGTCAGCGTGGTGGGCGGCAGGCGGCGCTTGCTCGCCGCTGGGTAGCAGGGGCGTGCGGAGCGCCCCTTGTCGACGTGGTTGACACCCCCATCCTTGTACGGCAGACAGGCCGTTTCCCGCTTAGGCAGCAGGAGCGGGTTCCCGTGCGACACCAGGCTGGCGTCCTCAGCGTGCATGGAGCGCGCAGCAAAGTGGTCCACCAGGCCGGTGAGTTCCTTCAGCTGCGCCGGCGACGGGTTGAGGAAGCTGAAATGGTAGGCCAGCTTCGCCGCCAGCACCTGCATCGCAATGTGCACACGGCCAACGAGAGTCAGAGACAGGGCAGCCCACAGACTCGCCACAAACGCCATGCCGAGAGCCCGCCGGGTGTACAGGTCCGCTGCAGCCGCATCAGAGTCCCACGACAGAGGCACACCCAGGTGTGTCACAGCGCCAGTGGTAAACGGCACCCCCGTGTGTGGGCAGGGGCCCGTCAGGTGCGCAAACCTGCCGAGGCCCATGGCCTTGCTCTTGTCCGGATGAACACGGGCGTTGGACGCGCGGCAGAACAGCTGAACTGCCGCCATCAGTACCGGCCCGTCCACCGCCGGGTCGCGCGCCGCGAGGGTCGTGTCGTCAGCGTGGTGGGCGGCAGGCGGCGCTTGCTCGCCGCTGGGTAGCAGGGGCGTGCGGAGCGCCCCTTGTCGACGTGCTTGACACCCCCATCCTTGTACGGCAGACAGGCCGTTTCCCGCTCAGGCAGCAGGAGCGGGTTCCCGTGCGACACCAGGCTGGCGTCCTCAGCGTGCATGCAGCGCGCAGCAAAGTGGTCCACCAGGCCGGTGAGTTCCTTCAGCTGCGCCGGCGACGGGTTGAGGAAGCTGAAATGGTAGGCCAGCTTCGCCGCCAGCACCTGCATCGCAATGTGCACACGGCCAACGAGAGTCAGAGACAGGGCAGCCCACAGACTCGCCACAAACGCCATGCCGCGAGCCCGCCGGGTGTACAGGTCCGCTGCAGCCGCATCAGAGTCCCACGACAGAGGCACACCCAGGTGTGTCACAGCGCCAGTGGTAAACGGCACCCCCGTGTGTGGGCAGGGGCCCGTCAGGTGCGCAAACCTGCCGAGGCCCATGGCCTTGCTCTTGTCCGGATGAACACGGGCGTTGGACGCGCGGCAGAACAGCTGAACTGCCGCCATCAGTACCGGCCCGTCCACCGCCGGGTCGCGCGCCGCGAGGGTTGTGTCGTCAGCGTGGTGGGCGGCAGGCGGCGCTTGCTCGCCGCTGGGTAGCAGGGGCGTGCGGAGCGCCCCTTGTCGACGTGGTTGACACCCCCATCCTTGTACGGCAGACAGGCCGTTTCCCGCTTAGGCAGCAGGAGCGGGTTCCCGTGCGACACCAGGCTGGCGTCCTCAGCGTGCATGGAGCGCGCAGCAAAGTGGTCCACCAGGCCGGTGAGTTCCTTCAGCTGCGCCGGCGACGGGTTGAGGAAGCTGAAATGGTAGGCCAGCTTCGCCGCCAGCACCTGCATCGCAATGTGCACACGGCCAACGAGAGTCAGAGACAGGGCAGCCCACAGACTCGCCACAAACGCCATGCCGCGAGCCCGCCGGGTGTACAGGTCCGCTGCAGCCGCATCAGAGTCCCACGACAGAGGCACACCCAGGTGTGTCACAGCGCCAGTGGTAAACGGCATCCCCGTGTGTGGGCAGGGGCCC
The DNA here is from genome assembly GCA_016834605.1 of Chlamydomonas incerta. Lineage (NCBI taxonomy): Eukaryota > Viridiplantae > Chlorophyta > Chlorophyceae > Chlamydomonadales > Chlamydomonadaceae > Chlamydomonas > Chlamydomonas incerta. The sequence continues at coordinate 22,140 of JAEHOC010000278.1, read as the reverse complement.
GTCAGATGCGCAAACCTGCCGAGGCCCATGGCCTTGCTCTTGTCCGGATGAACACGGGCGTTGGACGCGCGGCAGAACAGCTGAACTGCCGCCATCAGTACCGGCCCGTCCACCGCCGGGTCGCGCGCCGCGAGGGTCGTGTCGTCAGCGTGGTGGGCGGCAGGCGGCGCTTGCTCGCCGCTGGGTAGCAGGGGCGTGCGGAGCGCCCCTTGTCGACGTGCTTGACACCCCCATACTTGTACGGCAGACAGGCCGTTTCCCGCTTAGGCAGCAGGAGCGGGTTCCCGTGCGACACCAGGCTGGCGTCCTCAGCGTGCATGGAGCGCGCAGCAAAGTGGTCCACCAGGCCGGTGAGTTCCTTCAGCTGCGCCGGCGACGGGTTGAGGAAGCTGAAATGGTAGGCCAGCTTCGCCGCCAGCACCTGCATCGCAATGTGCACACGGCCAACGAGAGTCAGAGACAGGGCAGCCCACAGACTCGCCACAAACGCCATGCCGCGAGCCCGCCGGGTGTACAGGTCCGCTGCAGCCGCATCAGAGTCCCACGACAGAGGCACACCCAGGTGTGTCACAGCGCCAGTGGTAAACGGCATCCCCGTGTGTGGGCAGGGGCCCGTCAGATGCGCAAACCTGCCGAGGCCCATGGCCTTGCTCTTGTCCGGATGAACACGGGCGTTGGACGCGCGGCAGAACAGCTGAACTGCCGCCATCAGTACCGGCCCGTCCACCGCCGGGTCGCGCGCCGCGAGGGTCGTGTCGTCAGCGTGGTGGGCGGCAGGCGGCGCTTGCTCGCCGCTGGGTAGCAGGGGCGTGCGGAGCGCCCCTTGTCGACGTGCTTGACACCCCCATACTTGTACGGCAGACAGGCCGTTTCCCGCTTAGGCAGCAGGAGCGGGTTCCCGTGCGACACCAGGCTGGCGTCCTCAGCGTGCATGGAGCGCGCAGCAAAGTGGTCCACCAGGCCGGTGAGTTCCTTCAGCTGCGCCGGCGACGGGTTGAGGAAGAAGAAATGGTAGGCCAGCTTCGCCGCCAGCACCTGCATCGCAATGTGCACACGGCCAACGAGAGTCAGAGACAGGGCAGCCCACAGACGCGCCACAAACGCCATGCCGCGAGCCCGCCGGGTGTACAGGTCCGCTGCAGCCGCATCAGAGTCCCACGACAGAGGCACACCCAGGTGTGTCACAGCGCCAGTGGTAAACGGCACCCCCGTGTGTGGGCAGGGGCCCGTCAGATGCGCAAACCTGCCGAGGCCCATGGCCTTGCTCTTGTCCGGATGAACACGGGCGTTGGACGTGCGGCAGAACAGCTGAACTGCCGCCATCAGTACCGGCCCGTCCACCGCCGGCGTGCGGAGCGCCCCTTGCTCCACCTGCCGCCGCAGAAAGGACGTCAGTGGCTGCAGCTGGATGACCCACAGCGGTGGTGAGGCGGTGCTGCCCTGCGGCAAGCCGTTCAGCAATGGGAAGGCGTCAGAGAGCATCCCGTTCACACACACTGGTGTGGATTCACTGTCAGCACTTTACTTTACTTTACTTCTTCTCTCTCGCTTCTTCTCTTCTTTGGGGCTGTGGCTTTCAGCTACAGCCCCAAAGGTTTTCTTTGTTTCTGGGGCTCCTTAGCGCTCTCACAGCTTTCTAATATTGCTTTTTAGATACCTGGAACTATGTTTGCGCAGTCGTGGAGCTTGGCGACCTCGTTCTTTAGTGGGTCAACCAGTGCCAGTTGTGCGACATTTCGTCTCCGTCGCTCCATAGGCCTCAGCCGCTTATGGGTCCGTTTATTTACCACACTCGAGGTATAATTACGGTTATGGTAGCAGCTATCGTGGAGTCCGCGACATCCTGGTTTTTGGCATTCTAACATCTAGGCGAGCACGAAGCGTTGCTATTTTGCCCAAGCAATTGATGCGATCATGTTTCCATTCTCATCGCTTCTTATTGGTTGCCTTGAGCCCGTCGTGGACAAGCTCAGCGACATCTTCCCTTTCGGCATTTTAACATCTTCACGAGAAGCACCTTTCGCCAGCCTGGTTTGGTTTGGTTGAAGCGTTTACTGCCAACTGAAGACCTCGGGACAAGATTCAAGACCCGTCGAGCTGAGCTCCTGGCCTGTTGGACAAGATTCAAGACCCATGGAGCTGAGCTCTGGGCCTGCTGGACAAGATTCAAGACCCATGGAGCTGAGCTCTGGGCCTGCTGGACAAGTTTCAAGACCCATGGAGCTGAGCTCTGGGCCTGCTGGACAAGTTTCAAGACCCATGGAGCTGAGCTCTGGGCCTGCTGGACAAGTTTCAAGACCCATGGAGCTGAGCTCTGGGCTTGCTGGACAAGATTCAAGACCCGTCGAGCTGAGCTCTGGGCCTGCTGCACAAGATTCAAGACCCATGGAGCTGAGCTCTGGGCCTGCTGGACAAGATTCAAGACCCATGGAGCTGAGCTCTGGGCCTGCTGGACAAGATTCAAGACCCATGGAGCTGAGATCTGGGCCTGCTGGACAAGATTCAAGACCCATGGAGCTGAGCTCTGGGCCTGCTGGACAAGATTCAAGACCCATGGAGCTGAGCTCTGGGCCTGCTGGACAAGATTCAAGACCCATGGAGCTAAGCTCTGGGCCTGCTGGACAAGATTCAAGACCATGGAGCTGAGCTCTGGGCCTGCTGGACAAGATTCAAGACCCATGGAGCTAAGCTCTGGGCCTGCTGGACAAGATTCAAGACCCATGGAGCTGAGATCTGGGCCTGCTGGACACGATTCAAGACCCATGGAGCTGAGCTCTGGGCCTGCTGGACAAGATTCAAGACCCATGGAGCTGAGCTCTGGGCCTGCTGGACAAGATTCAAGACCCATGGAGCTGAGCTCTGGGCCTCCCAACTGGGGAACTCTGGACAAGACTCAAGAGGAGCTCTGGGCCTGCCAACTGGAGAGCTCTGTTGTCTGTCTTAGTTTGCTCTGGGCAGTAGGGAGATGGGGTGTTGCGTTGCGCTGCCGCTTGAGAATTAGAGCGGTTTATGTGGCCTCAAGTGGTTGAGGCGGGTTAGCAGGCGTACCGTGCCGGTTAGAGCTGCATGGGACGGTCGTCCCATGCAGGTGGGGCCGAGTGCTCAGGGCCCCGGCGGCAGCCACCACGAGTATCTTGTTTTGTTGTTCCTTGCGGAACAACGGCAAGTCCCGCGCTTTCGAGCGCGCTGGTCGATCGCTGTGCTTCGACTTATTTACGCTGTGCCTTCGGCTACTCAGCAAGGTCCTTCGGACTAGCTCAATAGAGCTATTTTTTATTTGCTATCAAGCAAATGCAGCCTCTAGGAATACTAGTATGGCTGCTGATCGCGGCGGGAGCCGCTGCTATGGAGGTCGAGCAAGGACAGGGCCCTGCTGGCGTACTGCCGCAGGGCTCGCACGGGCACGTCCATCAGCCCGGGCCCGGCGGCTTCAACGAGGTGCAGCTTGAGCAACTGCGGCGTATGATGCAAGGTGAAGCCGCGATGGCGATGGATGGTGATCTGCTCACCCTGCGTGATAGGTTTGGCAATCCACGGATGTGTCGGTCGCCGGAGCAATCACGCTTCACTATGCCGATCGATCTGTTTGTGTCGCTGCCTGAGATGATGAATGAGCACAATTTGGTGCTGCATCGCTACGAGGAAGAGCCAATTTTCCAGCGGCTGGATCAGGCGCAGCGGACGGGTGCTGACAAGCCCGGGTCCCTTTATGTACGAGCTTCAAATTCTGTTAACGGTGTATTGTGTCATCATGATTATTCGAGCAGGTTTGCAAGTGTTTCGGCGTGTGTTGCTGCGAGTTCCCATGGCGCAGGAGTTGGGCGTTATCGTCTTCCCAGCGGTGGACACGTTCATATACCTGACGCGGTGGATTGAAGGTGTGGTATCGGCGCGTATTAATGTGATTAAGGCGTTTGTTACCGGCGGGAGGGATATGATGGTGGCGTTGCACGAGCGATACTTTGGAGCTGCGTCCCAGCCGATTAGTGATTCAGTTACTACGGATTTCAACCAGCAATTTGCCCTCGCCAAGATGAAAGTGAGCATGAAGATGTTGGCGGAGAAGTCGGTGAAGAAAGACACCGGGGGCGCCGGGGGCGCCGGGAAGCGTACTGGCAAGGGGCGCTTCGGCGATGCGGGTCAAGGCGGCGGCCGGGGCAACGGCCGCCCCGCCGCACCGGCTGCACCTGCCGCTGCTGCTGCAGGCGGCGGTGGGGGGCGTTAAGTGGAATGGCGATACCGCTGCATGTGCGCGTTTCGGCGCGCGTGGCGGCATGGCGAGCCATTGGCGCGGACTCCAGGACGCTGCAGATCATCAAGAACGGCGTTCCCGTGGAGTGGCGGGGTGATAAGCCCCCTGCTCCGTTTGAGTTGCCCAGCTTCAGCGTCACTCCCCAGCAACAAAAATGGTGGTTTGAGACGGAGGAACCGCGGCTGTTACGTTTGGGGGCGATTTCTCGTGTGGCGGAAGGTACTAAGCCTGTCCATGTGGTGAACGCCTTCTGTGTGCCCAAGGCGGGCTCCAATTCGTGGCGGTTGGTGGTGAACCTCAAGCGCTTAAACATCGCACAGCGCGCGCACACATGCAGATATGAGTCGCTGCGCACGTTGCAACGGATGGGGGTGCGGGGGTCGTGGGCGGTCAAGGTGGACCTGGAAGACGCGTACTACCTGGACCTGGAAGACGCGTACTACCGGTGCGGGAGAGTGACCGCAAGTATTTTGTGTTTCGTTTCTGCGGTGTGCTGTATCAAATGGATGCGCTGCCGATGGGGTGGCTTAATAGCCCTTACTGGTTCACGAAAATCATGCGCAACGTCGTGCGCTTCTGGCGGGATCCTCACGCCTGCCTTAGACGGCGGCACGGAGGCTTGTCTCCTCCCATGCCGCCGCACCAATTCTACCCGGCTGAGCGGGACCCCCTACCTCATCGGCGCGGTGTGAGGGTCTTACCGTACCTGGATGATTTTCTCTTTCTCTTTGCGACGCGTGGGCAAGCGTGTACGGGAGGTGAGTGGGTGCGGCGTGTGATCGAGTTCTTAGGTTTAACGTGTCACCCGCGCAAGTGTGAGTGGGAGCCCTCTCAGTCGGTGTACCATTTGGGCATTACTGTGAATCTGGCGGAGGGCCTGTTTGAGGTCCCCGCGGAGAAGCTGTCTAAGTTACTGCGGTTAGCTGTGAGCCTGCGGGTTACAGCCAAGAAGAATCGGCGCCTGGTACAGAAGCGCGAGTTGGCAAAGTTGTGTGGATTCGCGCAGAGCGTGCGGCTAGCGCTCACGCCCGCGCCGCTGTTTTTGCGTAATTTGTACGACGACGTTAACCAGCCGGTCGGCTGGTCGGGCAAAGTGCGCTTGTCGCGGGGATCCTTGAGAGATCTGGACTGGTGGGCGGACATACCCGCGCGGCACTGCGCCGCCGCCATTCACCAGGGGCCCGCAGCGACAGAGCTGTGGGTGGACGCGTCAGGCCATTCGTGGGGCGCGAAGATGCAAGGACGTGTGGCGCGTGAGCACTGGAGTTTTTCGGAGATGGGCATGCATATTAATTTTAAGGAGCTGCGCGCGGTGCGTTACGCGTTGCAGTCCTTCCTGCCACTTGTACGACAGAGGGTGGTGTTGGTGCGTGAAGATAACACCACCACGCAGGCAGTGCTCGGCCGGCTCTCCTCACGGTCGCCCTTAATGCACGCCGAGATGCGGTTGCTGTGGGAGTTTTTACAAGAGCATTCAATTGTGCTGCAAGTGCAGCGTGTGGCTAGCGCGGATAATTTGGCGGATGAGCCGTCGCGAATGGAGGATCGGGATGATTACCGTGTGCGTTGGTCATACTTTCGGCGACTGGAGGCGTGGTTTGGCCCGCACGACGTGGACCTGTATGCGTCCACGGGCAACGCACAGCTGCCGCGGTTTTTCTCGCGGTTTTTCTGCCCCGGATCCAGCGGTGTGGACGCGCTGGCGCAGCCGTGGGGCGGCCTTAACTCATACGGCTGCCCCCCGGCTGACCCCGACTTCCTGCTGGCCGTGGTGCAGAAGCTAAGGGAGGAGCGCGCGGTGGCGACCCTTATCGTCCCCTACTGGCCGGCCCAGCCGTGGTGGCCCCTCCTAATGGAGCTCGCGGCGTGCGTGGTCTTCCTGCCCAGCAGCACGGAGGTGTTCTCGCTGGCGCACCGCGGCCCCTCCTGCGGCCGCCTGCCCCCATGGCAGGTGGCGGCGGTACGAGTGGAGTCGTGCAGTGGGCGCTGAGCGGGAGCAGGGCGGCAGATGTGCCGCCGCCGATGCGGTATGCCATGGACTGGAAGCGCGCGGCTGCTCCCGCCCCACTGCGGGCGCTTATGGTGGAGAGTATACGAAATACGGCTCCTCACGCCTTACCAAGCGAGCGCTTAGATAGAATTGTGAGTGTTATCACGAGCAAAGTAGGAGCGGCCAGTTGGCGCTCGTATGGCGGGATTTTCAAGCAGTTTGTGCGTTTTTGCATTGACGAAGGGGTAGACTTTCTACCTGCATCACAGCACACAGGCATGCTGTGGGACGAGTTTCTAGCTGCGAAGGGCACCATGCAAGCGCGCACGGCGCAACCTTATTTCACGGCCATCAATACGATTCACCACTTGTTAGGGTATGCAAAACCATGCGATGGGGATAATCAACGGCTGGCCCAGTTTCGGCAGGGTTGGGCGCATCTGCAAGTGCGGGTAGGCGAGGCCGCGCCGTTGGTGTTGGCGTTCCCGGCGGAGGGTGTCGCCGGAGTAGTGCGCTGGCTGGCTGGTGTGCCATATAGTGACCCCGTATTCGTGCCCGGCGTGTTCGTGGTGTTGGCGTTCATAACGTTCTTACGGCCCGACTCCTTGCTATCGGTAGATTTCGCGCGCGTAGTTGAGATTGCGGGTGTATGGGTGTTTCAGTACCGGCCGCAGCGTTGGAAGACCATGCAAGATGGCACGGCGCCGCAGCCCACCCTGCAGTTTCCGCTTTGTGGCATGCCGGTGTTTTGGTTGCGCTTACAGAACTGGTTAGCGCAGCGCACGGCGCTCTGGCCTCAGCCGGCCCCGTCAGTGCGGGTTGCAGAGGACTGGTTTGGTCGCGTGTTGCGTGCAGCAGGGTTGCAGGCGCAGCTGGAGGTGTCCACATTGTATTCGCTGCGTCGTGGAGGTGCGTCGGCAGCGCGTGCTGCCGGGGTGCCCATGGAGGTTATTGAAAGCATGGGCGGTTGGAGCGCGGGTTCGGCTGCATTGCGGCAGCACTATTTAGATTTGAGCGTGCGGGCGTGCCCCGCCGCGCGTGCGATGTTTGAGCCGGTTGCACGGCAGCTGGTGGCGCCGTTTCAGGCGCAGTTTTTCAATCGCTAGTTTGTATCTTCCTTTTTGGCGTATCATGTCAGGGCAGCACAGCTAATGTGGCCTCAAGTGGTTGAGGCGGGTTAGCAGGCGTACCGTGCCGGTTAGAGCTGCATGGGACGGTCGTCCCATGCAGGTGGGGCTGAGTGCTCAGGGCCCCGGCGGCAGCCACCACAAGTATCTTGTTTTGTTGTTCCTTGCGGAACAACGGCCCCGCCCGCCCCGCCCCGTATGTGTGTGTATTACTTTGACCACTGGCAGGGTGCCTACGTGTGCTGCCCGTGTCTCCTCTTGAGTTGGGAGAGCCGTAAGGCTCTCAAGCACAGCCACTTTGTAAGACCAAATGGCAATGGCGTATCATGTCAGGGCAGCACAGCTAATACCGCTTGGTGTTTGGAGCAGTGCAGCAGCTAGGCGTTTAGGTGCGTGGGGCTTTCTTCTCTTCTCTTCTCTTCTCTTCTCTTCTCTTCTTGCCCTGTCAGGGTTCTGGTCTCGGGGACCAGGCTGTCTTCGGGCAGCAGGGGGGCAGTGCGTCTGCTTCCGTTCAACCTTGTAAGGATGATTCCTCAAAAAAAAAAACGCGGGCAGAGCTGTTGGCAGTGATCAGGCGGATCCAGCGCAGCATGCGCGGCCCAAACCCCAGTCCCTCCGCGGACGCATACAGCCACTGCCGGTGCACCCGGTCATACGCCTTTTCAATGTCCAAGAAGTACAGCGCACCACCCTGCCGTGGCGTGCCGTCCGCGCCCACGTCCAGGCGCATCCATTCGATCAGGCCTTGGAGGTACAGCGCGTTGTCTCCAATCCAGCGGCCGGCTTGCGTTGCTGCAGCACACAGGCAGGCTGCCACGCGCCATCCACCGGCGGGGGCAGCGCGCCAGGCCCAGGCTCCAAGAGACGCCCCGTGTAGTGGACGCAGGACACAGCGCCCGCAGCGTTAGCCACCCACAGCTGGTCCAGGCTAACCCGCCACTGCGGCGGCGCCGCTGGCGGCTGGGCGGCTGGCTGCGGCGGATGCAGCTCCACGCCCGCGCTCCGCATGTGGCCCACCGCGGCCGCCAGCCGGGCAGGTAGCCCCGCTGGCGCCGGCGCGTCGCTGTACACCCACGCCCACGTGGTGGCGGAGTCCGGGCGCACATGGGTAAGCAGCGCCCGGGTGAGCGTCTTCCAGGGTTGCCGGCCTGGCTGGGCAAGCAGGGCGAAAGTCTTAGCTTGCAGGGCAGACAGGAACGCAGGCAGGTCGACGTGGTTGACACCCCCATCCTTGTACGGCAGACAGGCCGTTTCCCGCTTAGGCAGCAGGAGCGGGTTCCCGTGCGACACCAGGCTGGCGTCTTCAGCGTGCATGGAGCGCGCAGCAAAGTGGTCCACCAGGCCGGTGAGTTCCTTCAGCTGCGCCGGCGACGGGTTGAGGAAGCTGAAATGGTAGGCCAGCTTCGCCGCCAGCACCTGCATCGCAATGTGCACACGGCCAACGAGAGTCAGAGACAGGGCAGCCCACAGACGCGCCACAAACGCCATGCCGCGAGCCCGCCGGGTGTACAGGTCCGCTGCAGCCGCATCAGAGTCCCACGACAGAGGCACACCCAGGTGTGTCACAGCGCCAGTGGTAAACGGCACCCCCGTGTGTGGGCAGGGGCCCGTCAGATGCGCAAACCTGCCGAGGCCCATGGCCTTGCTCTTGTCCGGATGAACACGGGCGTTGGACGCGCGGCAGAACAGCTGAACTGCCGCCATCAGTACCGGCCCGTCCACCGCCGGGTCGCGTGCCGCGAGGGTCGTGTCGTCAGCGTGGTGGGCGGCAGGCGGCGCTTGCTCGCTGCTGGGTAGCAGGGGCGTGCGGAGCGCCCCTTGTCGACGTGGTTGACACCCCCATCCTTGTACGGCAGACAGGCCGTTTCCCGCTTAGGCAGCAGGAGCGGGTTCCCGTGCGACACCAGGCTGGCGTCCTCAGCGTGCATGGAGCGTGCAGCAAAGTGGTCCACCAGGCCGGTGAGTTCCTTCAGCTGCGCCGGCGACGGGTTGAGGAAGCTGAAATGGTAGGCCAGCTTCGCCGCCAGCACCTGCATCGCAATGTGCACACGGCCAACGAGAGTCAGAGACAGGGCAGCCCACAGACGCGCCACAAACGCCATGCCGCGAGCCCGCCGGGTGTACAGGTCCGCTGCAGCCGCATCAGAGTCCCACGACAGAGGCACACCCAGGTGTGTCACAGCGCCAGTGGTAAACGGCACCCCCGTGTGTGGGCAGGGGCCCGTCAGATGCGCAAACCTGCCGAGGCCCATGGCCTTGCTCTTGTCCGGATGAACACGGGCGTTGGACGCGCGGCAGAACAGCTGAACTGCCGCCATCAGTACCGGCCCGTCCACCGCCGGGTCGCGCGCCGCGAGGGTCGTGTCGTCAGCGTGGTGGGCGGCAGGTGGCGCTTGCTCGCCGCTGGGTAGCAGGGGCGTGCGGAGCGCCCCTTGCTCCACCTGCCGCCGCAGAAAGGACGTCAGTGGCTGCAGCTGGATGACCCACAGCGGTGGTGAGGCGGTGCTGCCCTGCGGCAAGCCGTTCAGCACTGGGAAGGCGTCAGAGAGCATCCCGTTCACACACATGCGGGCAGAGCCGTTGGCAGTGATCAGGCGGATCCAGCGCAGCATGCGCGGCCCAAACCCCAGTCCCTCCGTGGACGCATACAGCCACTGCCGGTGCACCCGGTCATACGCCTTTTCAATGTCCAAGAAGTACAGCGCACCACCCTGCCGTGGCGTGCCGTCCGCGCCCACGTCCAGGCGCATCCATTTGATCAGGCCTTGGAGGTACAGCGCGTTGTCTCCAATCCAGCGGCCGGTGATGAACGCGGTCTGCAGCTCATCCACAACTGCATCCAGGGCGGGCTGCAGGCGGGCGCTGACGGCCTTGGACACCATCTTGAAGTCGCAGTTGAGCAGCGTGATGGGCCGGTAGGACGCCAGCTCGGCGCGGTCCAGGCTTTTGCCCTTGTAGATGAGGGTGATGATGCCCTCCCGCCAGGAGGCGGGCAGCGCCGCCGCCATTTCACCGCCATCGTGGGCGTCTGCAGCAGCAGCAAAGGCAGCGGCAGCAGCAGCACACAAGCGCGGACCCAGCAGCGCCCAGAACACCTTGTACACCTCGTACGGTACCCCGTCCGACCCCGGCGCTTTACCATTGGCGGAGCCAGCCAGCGCTGCCATCGCCCCCGCTGCCAGTTCTGGGGGTGGGGGGAAGCAACCGTGCTGCTGCGGCTGCCCTGAGGGCTGAGCGGCAGCAGCGGCCCTCTCCTCAGCAGCGGGTGGCAGCGGGAGGGGTTAGCGGGGGGCCGCCGTCGGCAGGCGTGGGGGGGCCGCCGGTGGCCAGGCCTCGCACTGCTGATACTGGGCCGGCTGGCGCGCAGCAGCAGCCCAGTGGGGCTCCAGCGCCACAGCCGCCCTTTGATCAGCGGGCAGTCGCTCGGCAGGAGCAGCAGCTGAAAGGTGTGATGCAGCGGTACTTGGCCGATTTGGCGGAACTCAATCTCCAGCAGCAACGGTGGGTACAGCAACAGCAGCAGCAGGAGCAGCAGCGCCAGTCGCCCGGGCCCGGGACTGGCTCCCGGTTTGGGGCCCTTGCCACGCTGGGGGGACAGGACGGGGCGGGCGATGGCGCTGCCACGGCGGCGTCAGGGCGTGGGCGACGGGTGCAACCAGCCGCGCACGCACCACAGCCACGGCCGCAGCAGCAACAGCCCCGCTCCACAGGACTTTACTTTACTTTACTTTACTTCTCCTCTCTTGCTTCTTCTCTTCTTTGGGGCTGTGGCTTTCAGCTACAGCCCCAAAGGTTTTCTTTGTTTCCGGGGCTCGTTAGCGCTCTCACAGCTTTCTAATATTGCTTTTGAGATACCAGGAACTATGTTTGCGCAGTCGTGGAGCTCGGCGACCTCGTTCTTTAGTGGGTCAACCAGTGCCAGTTGTGCGACATTTCGTCTCTGTCGCTCCATAGGCCTCAGCCGCTTATGGGTCCGTTTATTTACCACTCTCGAGGTATAATTACGGTTATGGTGGCAGCTATCGTGGAGTCCGCGACATCCTGGTTTTTGGCATTCTAACATCTTGGCGAGCACGAAGCGTTGCTATTTCGCCCAAGCAATTGATGCGATCATGTTTCCATTCTCATCGCTTCTTTTTGGTCGCCTTGAGCCTGTCGTCGACAAGCTCGGCGACATCTTCCCTTTCGGTATTTTAACATCTTCACGAGGAGCACCTTTCGCCAGCCTGGTTTGGTTTGGTTGAAGCGTTTACTGCCAACTGAAGAGCTCTGGACAAGATTCAAGACCCATGGAGCTGAGCTCTGGGCCTGCTGGACAAGATTCAAGACCCATGGAGCTGAGCTCTGGGCCTGCTGGACAAGATTCAAGACCCATGGAGCTGAGCTCTGGGCCTGCTGGACAAGTTTCAAGACCCATGGAGCTGAGCTCTGGGCCTGCTGGACAAGATTCAAGACCCATGGAGCTGAGCTCTGGGCCTGCTGGACAAGTTTCAAGACCCATGGAGCTGAGCTCTGGGCCTGCTGGACAAGTTTCAAGATTCAAGACCCATGGAGCTGAGCTCTGGGCCTGCTGGACAAGTTTCAAGATTCAAGACCCATGGAGCTGAGCTCTGGGCCTGCTGGACAAGATTCAAGACCCATCGAGCTGAGCTCTGGGCCTGCTGGACAAGTTTCAAGACCCATGGAGCGGAGCTATGCGCCTGCTGGACAAGTTTCAAGACCCATGGAGCTGAGCTCTGGGCCTGCTGGACAAGTTTCAAGATTCAAGACCCATGGAGCTGAGCCCGGGGCCTGCTGGACAAGATTCAAGATTCAAGACCCATCGAGCTGAGCTCTGGGCCTCCCAACTGGGGAACTCTTAACAAGACTCAAGAGGAGCTCTGGGCCTGCCAACTGGAGAGCTCTGTTGTCTGTCTTAGTTTGCTCTGGGCAGTAGGGAGAGGGGGTGTTGTGTGGTGCTGCCGCTTGAGGTGTAGAGCGGTTTATGCCGCTTGGTGTGTGGAGCAGCGCAGCAGCTAGGCGTTTAGGTGCGTGGGGCTTTCTTTTCTTCTCTTCTCTTCTCTTCTTGCCCTGTCAGGGTTCTGGTCTCGGGGACCAGGCTGTCTTTGGTCAGCAGGGGGGCAGTGCGTCTGCCCCTGTTCAACCTTGTAAGGATGATTCCTCAAAAAAAAACGTACCAGAACCGCTGCGCAGATGTGCAGGGGTATGAGTGGGCGCCGCTGGGCCGCGACGCGCTTGGCGGCCGCCTCCTTGCCTACCTCCGCGACCAGGGCGCCGCCGTTCCGGACTGGGCCGTCTGCCGCGTGCCGGCCGGCCGTGCCGCCGTCCTGGCACAGCTGCGCGACGAGTTCACTGGCTGGTGGCACCTGTACTCTGCCCAGCCTGCAGGCACGCCCCTGCCTTCCGACGTGACAGAGCAGCTGGATGACGCCGCGCAGCAGGTGCAGACGGCCTACATGGACTACGTGCTCCTGGACGCCCACACCCTGCGGCCTGCTAAGCGTGGGCCGGCGGACCCCGGCGGGGCCAGTGCGCCCAGCCGCCAGCCGCAGTACCTCCAGCCTCATGAGCCTGGGCAGCGCTCCATTGCGCCCCGGCGGCGCCAGCTCAGGCGCCGCTAGCATGAGCACCAGCAGCGGCGGCGCGCCCCCCAGCCAGGGTGGCGGCCGCCACCGCAAACGCAACAGCAGCCACAGCAACCTTGTAAGGATGATTCCTCAAAAAAAAAGCAACCGCAACCGCCACGGCGCTGCCGCGGCCGGTGGGGGCTCGTAATGCGGCCACCAGTGGGAGCGGCGAACCTTCGGCTGCTGACAGTGAATGTCAACGGCCTGGGCTCGCCGTTCAAGGCGCAGGCGCTGGTCTCGCACCTGCAGCAAGTTGGGGCGGATGTGGCGATGGTGCAGGAGACCCACTCTACTGACACCACGGCGCTGGAGTCTTGCCTTCGTGCCGCGCAGGGGGCGTGCCTTCCGTGGCGCCACTGCCTCGCTGCCAGCCCCAAAATCGACTTGCCCCACAGGCTGAGTTGGTCACACCTATGTGTTCCCACCTTGCATGGCATGTCAGCAAGGCAATGGTGAGGTTGCTGCTGTAGGGCCAGGCCCTGCAGACCCAGGTGGTACGGCCACCTCCCCACCCCACCCATGCACACACGCATGCACTTGCATGGCCAACATGGTGGCCCCAAATTCCAATTGCCCCACAGGCTGAGTTGGTCACACCTATGTGTTCCCACCTTGCATGGCATGTCAGCAAGGCAATGGTGAGGTTGCTGCTGTAGGGCCAGGCCCTGCAGACCCAGGTGGTACGGCCACCTCCCCACCCCACCCGTGCACACACGCATGCACATGGCCAACATGGTGGCCCCAAAATCGACTTGCCCCACAGGCTGAGTTGGTCACACCTATGTGTTCCCACCTTGCATGGCATGTCAGCAAGGCAATGGTGAGGTTGCTGCCACAGGGCCAGGCCCTGCAGACCCAGGTGGTACGGCCACCTCCCCACCCCACCCATGCACACACGCATGCACATGGCCAACATGGTGGCCCCAAAATCGACTTGCCCCACAGGCTGAGTTGGTCACACCTATGTGTTCCCACCTTGCATGGCATGTCAGCAAGGCAATGGTGAGGTTGCTGCCACAGGGCCAGGCCCTGCAGACCCAGGTGGTACGGCCACCTCCCCACCCCACCGGTGCACACACGCATGCACATGGCCAACATGGTGGCCCCAAAATCGACTTGCCCCACAGGCTGAGTTGGTCACACCTATGTGTTCCCACCTTGCATGGCATGTCAGCAAGGCAATGGTGAGGTTGCTGCCACAGGGCCAGGCCTTGCAGACCCAGGTGGTACGGCCACCTCCCCACCCCACCCATGCACACACGCATGCACATGGCCAACATGGTGGCCCCAAAATCGACTTGCCCCACAGGCTGAGTTGGTCACACCTATGTGTTCCCACCTTGCATGGCATGTCAGCAAGGCAATGGTGAGGTTGCTGCCACAGGGCCAGGCCCTGCAGACCCAGGTGGTACGGCCACCTCCCCACCCCACCCATGCACACACGCATGCACATGGCCAACATGGTGGCCCCAAAATCGACTTGCCCCACAGGCTGAGTTGGTCACACCTATGTGTTCCCACCTTGCATGGCATGTCAGCAAGGCAATGGTGAGGTTGCTGCCACAGGGCCAGGCCCTGCAGACCCAGGTGGTACGGCCACCTCCCCACCCCACCCGTGCACACACGCATGCACATGGCCAACATGGTGGCCCCAAAATCGACTTGCCCCACAGGCTGAGTTGGTCACACCTATGTGTTCCCACCTTGCATGGCATGTCAGCAAGGCAATGGTGAGGTTGCTGCCACAGGGCCAGGCCTTGCAGACCCAGGTGGTACGGCCACCTCCCCACCCCACCCATGCACACACGCATGCACATGGCCAACATGGTGGCCCCAAAATCGACTTGCCCCACAGGCTGAGTTGGTCACACCTATGTATTCCCACCTTGCATGGCATGTCAGCAAGGCAATGGTGAGGTTGCTGCTGCAGGGTCAGGCCTTGCAGACCCAGGTGTTACGGCCACCTCCCCACCCCACCCATGCACACACGCATGCATATAAAAGGTAAAGGTATTGTTACATGGGGGAACATCATCTCGCGCTGTGACCAAGCAACTCTGGCAGAAACCGGTCGTAGATCGACCATCACCAGCTGGACTGCCTACTAGTCCGAAACACCTCATCGGTCACCCGAACTACTTGTCGACATAGGCACCCGACTCCGACGTGACAAATCCGACTAAGTCAACCAAAGTCTGAACTCCACTCAAGCCGCGATGATATCTCTATGCCCGGAAATCCGGGGGTCAACCCGGGGATCGAACCCAGGACGTTAAACCCTCTAACGAGAGTGGTGTTAACCAAACCTGACCGGAAAATGCATATGGCCAACATGGTGGCCCCAAAATCGACTTGCCCCACAGGCTGAGATGGTCACACCTATGTGTTCCCACCTTGCATGGCATGTCAGCAAGGCAATGGTGAGGTTGCTGCCACAGGGCCAGGCCTTGCAGACCCAGGTGGTACGGCCACCTCCCCACCCCACCCGTGCACACACGCATGCACATGGCCAACATGGTGGCCCCAAAATTGACTTGCCCCACAGGCTGAGTTGGTCACACCTATGTGTTCCCACCTTGCATGGCATGTCAGCAAGGCAATGGTGAGGTTGCTGCCACAGGGCCAGGCCTTGCAGACCCAGGTGGTACGGCCACCTCCCCACCCCACCCGTGCACACACGCATGCACATGGCCAACATGGTGGCCCCAAAATTGACTTGCCCCACAGGCTGAGTTGGTCACACCTATGTGTTCCCACCTTGCATGGCATGTCAGCAAGGCAATGGTGAGGTTGCTGCTGTAGGGCCAGGCCCTGCAGACCCAGGTGGTACGGCCACCTCCCCACCCCACCCGTGCACACACGCATGCACATGGCCAACATGGTGGCCCCAAAATCGACTTGCCCCACAGGCTGAGTTGGTCACACCGATGTATTCCCACCTTGCATGGCATGTCAGCAAGGCAATGGTGAGGTTGCTGCTGCAGGGTCAGGCCCTGCAGACCCAGGTGGTATGGCCACCTCCCCACCCCACCCGTGCACACACGCATGCACATGGCCAACATGGTGGCCCCAAAATCGACTTGCCCCACAGGCTGAGTTGGTCACACCTATGTGTTCCCACCTTGCATGGCATGTCAGCAAGGCAATGGTGAGGTTGCTGCTGTAGGGCCAGGCCCTGCAGACCCAGGTGGTACGGCCACCTCCCCACCCCACCCGTGCACACACGCATGCACTTGCATGGCCAACATGGTGGCCCCAAAATCGACTTGCCCCACAGGCTGAGTTGGTCACACCTATGTGTTCCCACCTTGCATGGCATGTCAGCAAGGCAATGGTGAGGTTGCTGCTGTAGGGCCAGGCCCTGCAGACCCAGGTGGTACAGCCACCTCCCCACCCCACCCATGCACACACGCATGCACTTGCATGGCCAACATGGTGGCCCCAAAATCGACTTGCCCCACAGGCTGAGTTGGTCACACCTATGTGTTCCCACCTTGCATGGCATGTCAGCAAGGCAATGGTGAGGTTGCTGCCACAGGGCCAGGCCCTGCAGACCCAGGTGGTACGGCCACCTCCCCACCCCACCCGTGCACACACGCATGCACTTGCATGGCCAACATGGTGGCCCCAAAATCGACTTGCCCCACAGGCTGAGTTGGTCACACCTATGTGTTCCCACCTTGCATGGCATGTCAGCAAGGCAATGGTGAGGTTGCTGCCACAGGGCCAGGCCCTGCAGACCCAGGTGGTACGGCCACCTCCCCACCCCACCCATGCACACATGCACTTGCATGGCCAACATGGCGTCCCCAAATTCCAATTGCCCCACAGGCTGAGTTGGTCACACCTATGTGTTCCCACCTTGCATGGCATGTCAGCAAGGCAATGGTGAGGTTGCTGCTGCAGGGCCAGGCCCTGCAGACCCAGGTGGTACGGCCACCTCCCCACCCCACCCGTGCACACACGCATGCACATGGCCAACATGGTGGCCCCAAAATCGACTTGCCCCACAGGCTGAGTTGGTCACACCTATGTGTTCCCACCTTGCATGGCATGTCAGCAATGCAATGGTGAGGTTGCTGCTGCAGGGCCAGGCCCTGCAGACCCAGGTGGTACGGCCACCTCCCCACCCCACCCGTGCACACACGCATGCACATGGCCAACATGGTGGCCCCAAATTCCACTTGCCCCACAGGCTGAGTTGGTCACACCTATGTGTTCCCACCTTGCATGGCATGTCAGCAAGGCAATGGTGAGGTTGCTGCCACAGGGCCAGGCCCTGCAGACCCAGGTGGTACGGCCACCTCCCCACCCCACCCATGCACACACGCATGCACATGGCCAACATGGTGGCCCCAAAATCGACTTGCCCCACAGGCTGAGTTGGTCACACCTATGTGTTCCCACCTTGCATGGCATGTCAGCAATGCAATGGTGAGGTTGCTGCTGCAGGGCCAGGCCCTGCAGACCCAGGTGGTACGGCCACCTCCCCACCCCACCCGTGCACACACGCATGCACTATGGCCAACATGGTGGCCCCAAATTCGAATTGCCCCACAGGCTGAGTTGGTCACACCTATGTGTTCCCACCTTGCATGGCATGTCAGCAAGGCAATGGTGAGGTTGCTGCCACAGGGCCAGGCCCTGCAGACCCAGGTGGTACGGCCACCTCCCCACCCCACCCGTGCACACACGCATGCACATGGCCAACATGGTGGCCCCAAATTCGACTTGCCCCACAGGCTGAGTTGGTCACACCTATGTGTTCCCACCTTGCATGGCATGTCAGCAAGGCAATGGTGAGGTTGCTGCTGCAGGGCCAGGCCCTGCAGACCCAGGTGGTACGGCCACCTCCCCACCCCACCCGTGCACACACGCATGCACATGGCCAACATGGTGGCCCCAAAATCGACTTGCCCCACAGGCTGAGTTGGTCACACCTATGTGTTCCCACCTTGCATGGCATGTCAGCAAGGCAATGGTGAGGTTGCTGCTGCAGGGCCAGGCCCTGCAGACCCAGGTGGTACGGCCACCTCCCCACCCCACCCATGCACACACGCATGCACATGGCCAACATGGTGGCCCCAAAATCGACTTGCCCCACAGGCTGAGTTGGTCACACC
The DNA here is from genome assembly GCA_016834605.1 of Chlamydomonas incerta. Lineage (NCBI taxonomy): Eukaryota > Viridiplantae > Chlorophyta > Chlorophyceae > Chlamydomonadales > Chlamydomonadaceae > Chlamydomonas > Chlamydomonas incerta. Next base: position 4,021 of record JAEHOC010000278.1, on the reverse strand, counting down.
TATGTGTTCCCACCTTGCATGGCATGTCAGCAAGGCAATGGTGAGGTTGCTGCCACAGGGCCAGGCCCTGCAGACCCAGGTGGTACGGCCACCTCCCCACCCCACCCGTGCACACACGCATGCACTTGGCCAACATGGTGGCCCCAAAATCGACTTGCCCCACAGGCTGAGTTGGTCACACCTATGTGTTCCCACCTTGCATGGCATGTCAGCAATGCAATGGTGAGGTTGCTGCCACAGGGCCAGGCCCTGCAGACCCAGGTGGTACGGCCACCTCCCCACCCCACCCGTGCACACACGCATGCACATGGCCAACATGGTGGCCCCAAAATCGACTTGCCCCACAGGCTGAGTTGGTCACACCTATGTGTTCCCACCTTGCATGGCATGTCAGCAAGGCAATGGTGAGGTTGCTGCCACAGGGCCAGGCCCTGCAGACCCAGGTGGTACGGCCACCTCCCCACCCCACCCGTGCACACACGCATGCACATGGCCAACATGGTGGCCCCAAAATCGACTTGCCCCACAGGCTGAGTTGGTCACACCTATGTGTTCCCACCTTGCATGGCATGTCAGCAAGGCAATGGTGAGGTTGCTGCTGCAGGGCCAGGCCCTGCAGACCCAGGTGGTACGGCCACCTCCCCACCCCACCCGTGCACACACGCATGCACATGGCCAACATGGTGGCCCCAAAATCGACTTGCCCCACAGGCTGAGTTGGTCACACCTATGTGTTCCCACCTTGCATGGCATGTCAGCAAGGCAATGGTGAGGTTGCTGCTGCAGGGCCAGGCCCTGCAGACCCAGGTGGTACGGCCACCTCCCCACCCCACCCGTGCACACACGCATGCACATGGCCAACATGGTGGCCCCAAAATTCGACTTGCCCCACAGGCTGAGTTGGTCACACCTATGTGTTCCCACCTTGCATGGCATGTCAGCAATGCAATGGTGAGGTTGCTGCTGCAGGGCCAGGCCCTGCAGACCCAGGTGGTACGGCCACCTCCCCACCCCACCCGTGCACACACGCATGCACATGGCCAACATGGTGGCCCCAAAATCGACTTGCCCCACAGGCTGAGTTGGTCACACCTATGTGTTCCCACCTTGCATGGCATGTCAGCAAGGCAATGGTGAGGTTGCTGCCACAGGGCCAGGCCCTGCAGACCCAGGTGGTACGGCCACCTCCCCACCCCACCCGTGCACACACGCATGCACTATGGCCAACATGGTGGCCCCAAATTCCGACTTGCCCCACAGGCTGAGTTGGTCACACCTATGTGTTCCCACCTTGCATGGCATGTCAGCAAGGCAATGGTGAGGTTGCTGCTGCAGGGCCAGGCCCTGCAGACCCAGGTGGTACGGCCACCTCCCCACCCCACCCGTGCACACACGCATGCACATGGCCAACATGGTGGCCCCAAAATCGACTTGCCCCACAGGCTGAGTTGGTCACACCTATGTGTTCCCACCTTGCATGGCATGTCAGCAAGGCAATGGTGAGGTTGCTGCTGCAGGGCCAGGCCCTGCAGACCCAGGTGGTACGGCCACCTCCCCACCCCACCCATGCACACACGCATGCACTATGGCCAACATGGTGGCCCCAAATTCGACTTGCCCCACAGGCTGAGTTGGTCACACCTATGTGTTCCCACCTTGCATGGCATGTCAGCAATGCAATGGTGAGGTTGCTGCTGCAGGGCCAGGCCCTGCAGACCCAGGTGGTACGGCCACCTCCCCACCCCACCCGTGCACACACGCATGCACATGGCCAACATGGTGGCCCCAAAATCGACTTGCCCCACAGGCTGAGTTGGTCACACCTATGTGTTCCCACCTTGCATGGCATGTCAGCAATGCAATGGTGAGGTTGCTGCCACAGGGCCAGGCCCTGCAGACCCAGGTGGTACGGCCACCTCCCCACCCCACCCGTGCACACACGCATGCACATGGCCAACATGGTGGCCCCAAAATCGACTTGCCCCACAGGCTGAGTTGGTCACACCTATGTGTTCCCACCTTGCATGGCATGTCAGCAATGCAATGGTGAGGTTGCTGCTGCAGGGCCAGGCCCTGCAGACCCAGGTGGTACGGCCACCTCCCCACCCCACCCGTGCACACACGCATGCACATGGCCAACATGGTGGCCCCAAATCGACTTGCCCCACAGGCTGAGTTGGTCACACCTATGTGTTCCCACCTTGCATGGCATGTCAGCAATGCAATGGTGAGGTTGCTGCCACAGGGCCAGGCCCTGCAGACCCAGGTGGTACGGCCACCTCCCCACCCCACCCAGTGCACACACGCATGCACATGGCCAACATGGTGGCCCCAAATTCGACTTGCCCCACAGGCTGAGTTGGTCACACCTATGTGTTCCCACCTTGCATGGCATGTCAGCAAGGCAATGGTGAGGTTGCTGCTGCAGGGCCAGGCCCTGCAGACCCAGGTGGTACGGCCACCTCCCCACCCCACCCGTGCACACACGCATGCACATGGCCAACATGGTGGCCCCAAATTCGACTTGCCCCACAGGCTGAGTTGGTCACACCTATGTGTTCCCACCTTGCATGGCATGTCAGCAAGGCAATGGTGAGGTTGCTGCCACAGGGCCAGGCCCTGCAGACCCAGGTGGTACGGCCACCTCCCCACCCCACCCAGTGCACACACGCATGCACATGGCCAACATGGTGGCCCCAAAATCGACTTGCCCCACAGGCTGAGTTGGTCACACCTATGTGTTCCCACCTTGCATGGCATGTCAGCAATGCAATGGTGAGGTTGCTGCTGCAGGGCCAGGCCCTGCAGACCCAGGTGGTACGGCCACCTCCCCACCCCACCCGTGCACACACGCATGCACATGGCCAACATGGTGGCCCCAAATCGACTTGCCCCACAGGCTGAGTTGGTCACACCTATGTGTTCCCACCTTGCATGGCATGTCAGCAATGCAATGGTGAGGTTGCTGCCACAGGGCCAGGCCCTGCAGACCCAGGTGGTACGGCCACCTCCCCACCCCACCCATGCACACACGCATGCATCATGGCCAACATGGTGGCCCCAAATTCGACTTGCCCCACAGGCTGAGTTGGTCACACCTATGTGTTCCCACCTTGCATGGCATGTCAGCAATGCAATGGTGAGGTTGCTGCCACAGGGCCAGGCCCTGCAGACCCAGGTGGTACGGCCACCTCCCCACCCCACCCGTGCACACACGCATGCACATGGCCAACATGGTGGCCCCAAAATCGACTTGCCCCACAGGCTGAGTTGGTCACACCTATGTGTTCCCACCTTGCATGGCATGTCAGCAAGGCAATGGTGAGGTTGCTGCCTGCAGGGCCAGGCCCTGCAGACCCAGGTGGTACGGCCACCTCCCCACCCCACCCGTGCACACACGGCATGCACATGGCCAACATGGTGGCCCCAAATTCGACTTGCCCCACAGGCTGAGTTGGTCACACCTATGTGTTCCCACCTTGCATGGCATGTCAGCAAGGCAATGGTGAGGTTGCTGCTGCAGGGCCAGGCCCTGCAGACCCAGGTGGTACGGCCACCTCCCCACCCCACCCGTGCACACACGCATGCACATGGCCAACATGGTGCCCCAAATCCGACTTGCCCCACAGGCTGAGTTGGTCACACCTATGTGTTCCCACCTTGCATGGCATGTCAGCAATGCAATGGTGAGGTTGCTGCTGCCAGGGCCAGGCCCTGCAGACCCAGGTGGTACGGCCACCTCCCCACCCCACCCATGCACACACGCATGCACATGGCCCAACATGGGGACCCCAAATCGACTTGCCCCACAGGCTGAGTTGGTCACACCTATGTGTTCCCACCTTGCATGGCATGTCAGCAATGCAATGGTGAGGTTGCGCCACAGGGCCAGGCCCTGCAGACCCAGGTGGTACGGCCACCTCCCCACCCCACCCATGCACACACGCATGCATATGGCCAACATGGTGGCCCCAAAATCGACTTGCCCCACAGGCTTGAGTTGGTCACACCTATGTGTTCC
>JAEHOC010000277.1:0-26875 GCA_016834605.1 Chlamydomonas incerta | reverse complement strand
GTACAGGCGCCACCAGCCAGTGAACTCGTCGCGCAGCTGTGCCAGGACGGGGGCACGGCAGGCCGGCACGCGGCAGACGGCCCCAGTCCGGAACGGCGGCGCCCTGGTCGCGGAGGTAGGCAAGGAGGCGGCCGCCCAAGCGAGTCGCGGCCCAGCGGCGCCCACTCATACCCTGCACATCTGCGCAGCGGTTCTGGTACGTCACGAGGTCAGAGCGATGCAACACACGTGTCGCGGGTCAGGCAGACGGCCCCGTACTCCGCCTCAGCGCCCGCACCCCCACCAGCGCGCCCAGCCGTGTCGGCCGAACCAAGCCAACCGGCGCAGCCCAGGCCCGGCCCCTGCCCTACCACCAACCGCCGGCTGTGACGTCTGCGGTGGCGGGCCCCCCGTGCGGAGTGTTGTGTAGCGCCCGGGCTGGCGGGGTCATGCCGGAAACCGTGCCTGACGGTTTCCCGGGTTACACACTTTCTGCTGTCGGACAGTTTCCCTGGCACTGTCACGAACATTCTGTCGTAAAGGGTCTGTCGCACTGGCGACTGTCCCGGGGCTCATGTGCAACTCTGGCACCGTGTATTCTGACACGCTGAGTCGTGACGCTGGTCACTGGTAGGGGCTCTGGCTCACGTCCTGACTGGTTGGATGCCTGGAAGTATACTCTCTGGCGCATATGCGTTACAGTGAGCCGTGCGAAGGATATACGCGCGGGCTTCCCTCCGACGGGAACCCACGGTCTGGAGCGCGTCTCCCGCACTATTTAAGGGCACTGGCCTGCATCCACCGGTAGTTCTCACTACCACCACCACTCGGTGGCACATACGGTATAGCCCTACTGGCTATACACCAAGTTGGTATACGATCCATTTCGATCCTCGGCTTTACCTCGGCGATAAAATGGAGCGCCCGGATGCTGCTGAGTTCCAGGAGGCTATCGGTAAAGTCTCCGCATAATTCGCTTCCGCTGACTGTTTCTCGATTCTGTATTAGTTGCTGTCCCCACAGACGCCGTTCTCGCCTCGGTGAAGGACCTGTCCGCCGAGGACGGCACTGCGATTTGCCCGCACTGCCGCGGCGGTCTCGCTGGCCTGAACCCCAGCGCTGTCAAGGTCATCCAGTCCGCTGCTAAGGGCAACCAGGGACTGCTGACCCTGGTCCTGGGCCTGCTGTCGCAGCAATCGGAGCTGGCGACCAAAATCGACTCCGGTAGGCTTTAGGCTATCAACCATGGATGAACTGAGCCTCGCCTACGGGGTCGGCGGTGCGGGGGGCGGTACCGGGGCTGGTGGTGCAGCTGGGACCCCGCCCGTAAGGCGTGAGCCTCCCCCGTCTAACGATGGGGCACGGAACGAGTCGGGCTCTGGGAATGACGGAGCTGTCCGCACCCCTGCCAGTGTGCCGTGTTAACCGCTCTGCCCCCCACTCACTGACATCACAGTGCGGACCTGCTGCGGATGATCAACGCCCCCGGCGCCCGCGCCGCTTGCCTCCGGCGAGCCCATGGACCTGGATGCGGCCCTCGACGTCTGGTCGGGTCGCACGGCCCTGCGCCCGCCTCTGAGGAGGTAATTCGGGGTACTCTGCCGGTTCCTAGCCTCTCACTGGAGGGACTCAAGGACACAACCCAAGAAGCGTGCTGACCGCGTACGGGCTTTCATATCGGACTGCCGAACGTACTTCAGCCTGGTGCACTGGGGCAAGATATGAGCAAGGGCGCATCCTGTTCTTTTCGTCCTGCACTGAAGGACGATTGCAAAGGACTGGTTTGAGGGACTGGCGGGAGGCGCGGCCAGAACACCACCTCAGAGGAGGTGCTAGAGGGGTCTGCGCGCGCGCTTTGCTTCCATGGTCACGTCCCGCGCAGCTCAGGCCCGCAACCACGCTGAAGAGCATGAAGTACCGCATGCGCACTGGCGAGTCTCTAGCCAGCTATCAGAGGCCGGTTCGAGGCCCTCATCACGCCCATAGCTGACATGACTGAGTCGTCGCGGGTGTGGTGGTTCCAGCAGGGCCTGATGTCTGACCTTGCGGGGCCGTGCGCTACTGGACCTGAGCGGCAATGACTTCACCTCCTACAGCGCTCTGATTGCGCACTCTACTAACGAGGAAAAGAAACTGAAAGCTGCTCGTGCTGCAACCGCTGCTGCCTCCGCCCGCTTCAATCACCTGCAGGCCACCGGCGACGAGGACGTGGGACGCGGCCGCACCAAGAACCCGCCCGCCCAGTCTGCTGGGGCCGGCAAGGGCAAGGGCAAGCGCTCCCCGTCCAAGGCCGCCGGTGAGCCCAAGAAGAAGAAGCGCGCCACTGACGGCGACCGGCGGGAGGACAAGGACCCTGACGAGTGGATGCGCAGCTTCAACTGCACGCGCGCTACGTTCCTGGAGCGCCCGCGCGGCTGGTCACTGCTACCGCTTGCGGTCAGCCTGGCCACCGCGTGGAGAAGTGCACTAAGCCTAAGTGCGAAACTCGTGAGGCGTTCGAGGCAGCGCGGGAGGAAGGCAAGGTGTAGGGGGTGGCCCAGGGCGTTAGCGCGGGAGGGGCTTCCCCCTGGGGCTTTGCTGCCGTTGCCCACCTGCGGCCGCGGTTAGCAAGGGTGTTTGTGGCTCTACGGCCGGACGTGCTTGAGCGCATAGAACAGCTGGTGCAGCGCCGGTTTCCTATGACGCTCGGGCTGCTTGTGCGGGCCTTCTCGGACTGTGTAATGTGCACTTGCCGAAAGGTCGCTTTTGTTCCGTGCCGACTTCGGTTCTGGGGGGCCATACCATTCTCTACCTACCTTCCTCTGCTTCGGAGCTGCAGGCTTATGTGGCGCATTACCAGCGCTGCAAGGAGTCAAAGCCCAACACCGCTATCGGCATCCTGTTGCCTCCGCTTTCTGGTCAAGACGGCTCGGCGCCTGCTGCCGGGTCTGCGGTTTGGTTGTGGGGTTTGAGCCTGGGATTCCGCTGTTTAACGGGCTGTCCACTGTCTGGTCAGCCTGTGGGTCTGCCTGCACTCTCGTACACGACTGAACTGTGGTAAGATGACCCAAAACCTGCGCTGCCCGACGCTAAACTTTCCCCACGCTGTTCTGCTGCGAATACAGATGGTGAGCTGCCGCTGGTGTCTGTCAACGCCGGTGGTCACCCCATGTTCGCGCTGGTGGACTCCGGCGCCAGTCACGACTTCCTCGCCCAATCAACGGCTGCGTTCTTGGGATTGAAGCTGCGGCCATCTGACTGGGCCGCCGTGACTCTCGCCGATGGGGGTAAGCAAACCATACTGGGGACGGTCAAGCTGCGGGTTAGCTTGGCAAGTTGCGGCTCACTCTGGAGCCCTTTGTCATGCCTTCCCTGACTGATCAGCTGATTTGATCCTAGGCGCCGCTACTCTGAGGCACTATGGCGGGCAGTTGGACTTGGGCAAGGGCACTCTGTTGCTGCGCAAGGGGACGGTGAAGCACTCTGCCGCTTTACTTGGGTTCAAACCAATCACCGACAGCACTGACGCTGGTGAACCAGAACCCCTTAACCCCCCCTGCCTGGCGAGCCCTCTGCTGCTTCTGCGCAGTTGCCCACCAAGAAGAAGCACCCTAACCTCGCGATGCAGCACATGCTGAACAAGGTCGCGCCCGAAGAGATGTCGCGCCGCCAAGCTGTTCGTGAGATTAGGGCGGGCGGGCATGTCATGCTTCTGCGCCCGCACTTGCTTTGCAATGCTGTCTCGGCGGGTCTCCTGATAGTAGCGCCTGCCGCTGCTAAGCCCGCCTATCCCAGGGCAACCTGCTGTCCCTGCGGACATTTCCTCTGAGCCCCGCGTACAGGCGCTGCTGAAAGAATACGCTGACGTCTTCCGCGACATACCTGGCCTACCTCCTGTGCGGCCTGTCGATCACACCATCCCGCTGGTACCTGGCGCGCGCCCCTGTCTACCGCCGCATGTACCGTCTGTCGCGCGATGAGCTGCTGGCGGTTGAGCGGCAAGTGAAAGACCTCCTGGACAAAGGTATGATCCGCAAGTCGACCAGACCGTACTCTGCGCCAATTCTGTTTGTCGGAAAGAAGGACGGGACGCTGCGCATGTGTGTGGATTACCGCGGCCTGCAACGCGCAGACTGTGCGCAACCGCTACCCACTTCCGCGCGTCGATGAACCTACTAGACAAGTTGCGGGGTGCGCGGTACTTCTCGTCCATTGACCTGCAGCAGGGCTATAACCAGATCCGTATCACGCCCTCGGACATTGAGAAGACCGCCTTTTCGACGCCCTTTGGGCACTTCGAATTCACTGTGCTGTGCTTGGGCCTAGCCAATGCTCCCGCCACCTTTCAGGCTGTCATCGACCGTATGTTTGGCGATACATCAACAAGTTCGCGTGGTCTGCTACCTCGACGACGTGTTGATCTACTCCTCTTCACTGGAAGAGCACCTGGAGCACCTACGCGTGGTGTTGAGTAAGTTGCGGGAAGAGCAGCTGTTCGCTAAACTGTCCAAGTGCCGCTGGGCGCAGGCGGAGGTTGAATACCTGGGTCATATCGTGTGCGCGGAGGGCGTGCGGATGGATCCCAAAAGACTGCTACGGTGCGTGACTGGCCGGTGCCGCGGACTCTGACGGACTTGCGTTCTTTCCTGGGCCCTGACCAATTACTTTCCGCAAGTTCATTGAGCGCTATCGGCTCTGTGCGCTCCACTAACAGCCCTGCTGCGCAAAAGGCGCATTCCCTAAACCAGGCGCATGGACCGCTGAATGTCAAGCTGCCTTCGATGCTATCAAGCAGAAGGTTGCCGAAGACATAGTCCTTACGCTTTTCCTGACTACGCGCTACCGTTCCGGGTCGAGGTGGTGACGGAACGCCTCCATCCACGGTACCGGTGCGGTGTTGTTGCAAGAGGGGCGGCCCTGTCGCTTTCTGCTCTAAGAAGTTCAACCCTGCTGAACGCAACTATACCACCGGGGAGCAAGAGCTGCTTGCTGTTATCCATGCGCTGCGGGAATGGCGTTGCTACCTGGAGGGGAGCCCTTTTGTGGTTAAGACCGATCACAAAACCGCTGACCTTTCTGGAAGGTGTGGCCAACCCTGAACAGGCGTCAGGCCAGGTGGATGGAATACATGCCAGAGTTCAACTACCAGTGGGAGTATGGCGCTGGCCACCTCAACGTGGTAGCTGACGCGCTGTCTCGGCACCCGTCGCTGCAGTTGCACCACCTGGTCATCGCTGTGATGACGCGACGGCAACGGCAGGCTGCCGCCGACGCTGGCGCTGGCCCGTCGACGACTGGTGCCACTGACGGTACGCAGCCTGAGGGGCAGGATGGTCTTCGTGCGCCGCAAACTAGAGGTCCTCAAACGGCGGGCGAGCGGGGTGACTCTGACACGGCACCACCTCTGAGCATGCTGACTCTCCCGAGCCGCCTTCTGCTGAGGCGACGCCCAGCCTACTAGAGCAACTGAAGGCCGCGTACGCTGCTGATTCGTGGTTCTCTGACCCCCTGAACACCGCTAACCTGATCCCGGCACGTGGTTGCTGGCTGCGCGAGCACAACTCCCGCAAGCAGGTGGTGGTTTCCAAACGACGACGCTGCGCGGCGCGCCATCCTGCGGCAATGCCACGACGACCCTCTAGCCGGTCATCAAGGTTACATTCGCACTCTGGAGCTCGTTACCAGGCGGTTCTGGTGGCCTACTGTGGCCCGCGACGTCGAGAACTACGTGGTCACCTGTGACCTCTGTCAACGCAACAAACCGCCGGTTGGTCGAGGGAACGGGGAACTCCAGCCCCTGCCTGTCCCTGCGCAGCCGTGGGAGAGTGTGTCTATGGACTGGATTGTTGCGCTGCCTAAAACTGATGACGGCTACGATGCAATCTGTGTATTTCGTTGACCGCCTCACCAAGATGGTGCACCTGGCGCCCTGCACCTCCTCTGACGGGGTTTCTGCTGAGTCTGCTGCCCGCATGTTCGTGGACAATGTGGTGCGCCTGCACGGCGTGCCCAAGGACATCATCTCCGACCGCGGGGCGGCTTTCACCAGCAAGTTCTGGACGGCTGTGTGCGAGTTGCTGGGCATCAAGCATAAGCTCTCGACGGCTTACCATCCGCAGACCGATGGGCAGACTGAGCGCATGAACCGCAACCCTTGGTGCCTGCTTCGTAATTTCGCGGGGAGGGATCCGGAGAGCTGGGACCGCTACCTGAGCGCTGCCGAATTCGCAATGAACAACGCAGTCAGCATGTCCGCTAAGCAATCCCCCTTCTTCCTGAATTACGGCTTCCATCCTCCTTTGCCGCTGTGGCGGGAGCTTGACGTTGCCGTGCCTGCCGCACGCACCTTTGTCAAGGATTTTCTGTCCCGAGTACAGGGATGCGCGCACCTGCCTGGACGCTGCTCGTCAACGCGCCGCTGAGTACTACAACCGCTCGAAGCGCGACATCACCTTTACGCCTGGCCAGCCGGTGTTGCTGAACACTAAGCACCTGCGGGCGCTGAAGAAGACTGGTCCGCGTAAGTTGCTGCCGCGCTGGGTGGGCCCGTTTCCGGTTGTGAGGATGGTTGGGAACGCTGCTGTGAAGCTGGAGCTGCCGGCCTCTCTGCGCTTCCACCCTGTCTTTCACGTATCCCTGGTTAAGCCGTACAACCTGCGCGCTGGCGCTGATGGCTTGGCTGACCCCGTGCCTGAGCCTGGTCCTGCTGGCTGGGTAGAAGGTGAGGCTCTCTGGACCGTGGAGCGCATCGTGGGACTATCACGAGCGTTTTGTGGGCCGTGGCCGGAACCGGCGCAAGGTCCCGGAGTGGTATGTCAAGTGGGCGGGATACCCGGACTCGGAGAACTCTTGGGAGCCTGCGAAGCACTTTACTGACGATCTGCTGCCTGAGCTGGAGGCTGTGAAGAAGCGCGTGCTGTCTGCGCGCAACGCTGACATTGACGACCCCTGAAGCTGCCGCCGCATGACAGGAGCTGCTGCCGGGCGCGGAGTCTTATCGGCTGTCTGGCGCTGAGGACATCGCCGCCTAGGTGGGGGGCACTTGTTGTGTAGCGCCGGGCTGGCGGGGTCATGCCGGAAACCGTGCCTGACGGTTTCCCGGGTTACACACTTTCTGCTGTCGGACAGTTTCCCTGGCACTGTCACGAACATTCTGTCGTAAAGGGTCTGTCGCACTGGCGACTGTCCCGGGGCTCATGTGCAACTCTGGCACCGTGTATTCTGACACGCTGAGTCGTGACGCTGGTCACTGGTAGGGGCTCTGGCTCACGTCCTGACTGGTTGGATGCCTGGAAGTATACTCTCTGGCGCATATGCGTTACAGTGAGCCGTGCGAAGGATATACGCGCGGGCTTCCCTCCGACGGGAACCCACGGTCTGGAGCGCGTCTCCCGCACTATTTAAGGGCACTGGCCTGCATCCACCGGTAGTTCTCACTACCACCACCACTCGGTGGCACATACGGTATAGCCCTACTGGCTATACACCACGGCGGCTGGGGCACGGCCCTCCCCGCTCCTCCACCCTGGCGCCCCAACCCGCTGCCCCCACCAGCCTGCTGTCCCGCGGCGGCCGCCCCTTGGGCACGTGCGGCGGCGAGCTAGCACCGTCCTGCTGGGGTGGCGGCCCGCCGCCCAAGCGCCCTGCCTGCTGCTGCGGGAGCTGGGCGGGGCCACAGCGCCTGTGGAGCGGGGCTGTTGCTGCTGCGGCCGTGGCTGCGGTGCGTGCGCGGCTGGTTGCACCCGTCGCCCACGCCCTGACGCCGCCGTGGCAGCGCCATCGCCCGCCCCGTCCTGTCCCCCCAGCGTTTTTTTTTGAGGAATCATCCTTACAAGATGATTCCTCAAAAACCTCTTCTATTGCTTCTCTTGCATCCTCCTCTATCTTCTGTGCAGCTTTGAACTTGTCGGCATCGTTTTCTCACGCTGTTCGACTTGCTTCCTTCTGTTTTTAGGCTTCTTAACACCTACGAACCACTGTGAAGCGGTTTGCGTTTGTGGGCTCACTCGTTTTTCGTCCGTCCACTTTGCAGCTGTAGCGTGGCACTCCCCTCTCCAGCGCCCTTCTCAGCCTTTGCCGGCTTGTGCTTTGGCACTCGACACAGCTATGGAATACGATTCTGGCGGTTTCAGGAGTGTCGCCGTGGAGTTGGCGACATTTTTTGCCTCGTCGGCATCTTAACATCTCGGCGAGCACCGAGCTGCACCAGCTTGGAGCAGGCGGCGTATCGACCTCTGTGGTTGGTCATTTGCATCCGCGCGTGCAGCAGGGTGCTTTGGGTGTGGCGGTCGGGTGTGCCCTGCAGCACTTGGCGGTTTTTTTTGGGGGTGGGGCACGTCATCGGGCCCTTGTTGCCTGGCGCCCAGATGCCTGGCGCCTGCCCTGCTGTGCTGCCCTGTGAGTGCTGATCTTGGGTAGCTATGCAGCTGCTGGGTAATCCTGGGCGGTTCCGCCGGGTGTCTCAGTGCAGCCAAGACGCCCGGGGCCAACACCAGCCGTACAGCATACCCACACACGGCGCGGCCGCAGCAGCCCACGCTGTGCCGTGTGGGGGGCCTGCGTTTGGGCATCGCCGCCCACTGCCAGAGCTGGCAGCGGACCCGCACCCCTGCAGGTGGGGGCAACGCTGCCAGCCCGTTCTTCAGCCCTGGGCTGCAGCTCCACCTTGCCCTGTCCACGCATAGCCGGGCGCACGGCGTGCAGGACCTCACGACGCAGCCTCAGGGCCCCAGTCTGCCTACCTACCCAGTCCTTCTGTGGGTGCCGCCACGGGGCTCCCAGAGGGCGAGCAGCTGTCCTCCGCCGGCGTCCGGGAAGTGACCAGCGCTGCGTTGTCAGTGTTGGACGCCATGTGCAGGCAGGGCAATCAGCCACAGCTCTTGCAGGGCCACTCAGCTTTCTAGCAGCGGGTTGGAGGCCCGTTTAGGCAGCGCCACGTCTGGCCCTTTCAGTGTTTCTGCTTGTGTTTCCTTTGGCGGTTTTCCTGGGGTGTTGCTTAAGCAACCGACTTGTGGGGGTGGGGTGGGTTCGGGCGGAGTAAGTGCTGGTAGCGCTGGTGTTTTCTGGCGCGCTGTGGTGTTGTTTTTCAGGTGGAGGTGTTTTCTGGCGGTTGGGCTGTGTTGTAGGTTGGTGCTTCGGTTAGGTCTGGCGGTGTTTTTGGGAAACCCCTCCCGGGGGGTGGGGGGGCCAGCCTCCTGCTCTGTCTGCCGGGTCGGGGTGGGGTGGGTGCGGGTGGGGGTTGGCGTTTGCTTGGAGGTCTGTTGTTTTTCGTTTTCTTTTCTTCTCTTCTCTTCTCTTCTTGCCCTGTCAGGGTTCTGGTCTCGGGGACCAGGCTGTCTTCGGTCAGCAGGGGGGCAGTGCGTCTGCCCCTGTTCAACCTTGTAAGGATGATTCCTCAAAAAAAACTCTCTGCACAGCACAGGCCGGCCCTCCCGCACGTTTGCGGGGCTGGCCTTCAGCCGGAGCGCGCCCGGCGCCAGCAAAGCAGCCTTCACCGCGGCGCTCGTGCGCATGTCGCCGCTGGCTGTACCGCTCCAGCGCGGTCAGGCTGTCCTCACGGTCCACGTGCCGGTGGACACGCGGCCCATCATTCCAGGCACCTACACCGTCACGCTCAAGATGGTAGGGGGCCCTGGGTGGGGGGCTTTCTGCGGTCGCACTGATTTGGTGCTGCAGGCGGGCGGGCTATCCCACCACCTCGGACCCCTCTAACCTGGCGTGTGCTTATGTGGTGTCAGAGCAGTGCGCCAAATCGGTGGGCCCCAGGGGGAGCCCCAGGCCCCCGCAGGCCAAGGCATCACCAACCACATCATTGCCTGTGTGCGGGGCCCCGCCTGGGACCCGCAGCTCTCTAACCTGCACTGTGCCAAGTTTGAGATGCCCGGTGAGGAGCCCATGCAGGTGGAGGTCCGTGGCGCCCCCCCGGCGGCGGGGACTGCCACGACAGCTGCGGCCGGCAGCCCTGCTCCGGCGGCCGCCGGGGTCGCCGACCTGGGTGGCAACGCCATGGGTGAGGCGAGGCCCGCGGCTGCCAGGGCGACCAGCAGCGGACGTCGTTGATCACGTGGGGGACGTGCAGATGCAGGAGGGCAGCGGGTCTGGGTGACGCGGCGGCTGCAGCTGGTGGCGCCAGTGGGCCACACAGCGGGGCCTCGCCCCCGCTGCCAGTTCTGGGGGCGGGGGGAAGCAACCGTGCTGCTGCGGGCTGCCCTGAGGGCTGAGCGGCAGCAGCCCTTGTCGCAGCAGCGGGCGGCAGCGGAAGGGCGTGGCGGGAGGAAGCTGAAATGGTAGGCCAGCTTCGCCGCCAGCACCTGCTTCGCAATGTGCACACGGCCAACGAGAGTCAGAGACAGGGCAGCCCACAGACGCGCCACAAACGCCATGCCGCGAGCCCGCCGGGTGTACAGGTCCGCTGCAGCCGCATCAGAGTCCCACGACAGAGGCACACCCAGGTGTGTCACAGCGCCAGTGGTAAACGGCACCCCCGTGTGTGGGCAGGGGCCCGTCAGGTGCGCAAACCTGCCGAGGCCCATGGCCTTGCTCTTGTCCGGATGAACACGGGCGTTGGACGCGCGGCAGAACAGCTGAACTGCCGCCATCAGTACCGGCCCGTCCACCGCCGGGTCGCGCGCCGTGAGGGTCGTGTCGTCAGCGTGGTGGGCGGCAGGCGGCGCCTGCTCGCCGCTGGGTAGCAGGGGCGTGCGGAGCGCCCCTTGCTCCACCTGCCGCCGCAGAAAGGACGTCAGTGGCTGCAGCTGGATGACCCACAGCGGTGGTGAGGCGGTGCTGCCCTGCGGCAAGCCGTTCAGCACTGGGAAGGCGTCAGAGAGCATCCCGTTCACACACACACGCGGGCAGAGCCGTTGGCAGTGATCAGGGCGGATCCAGCGCAGCATGCGCGGCCCAAACCCCAGTCCCTCCGCGGACGCATACAGCCACTGCCGGTGCACCCGGTCATACGCCTTTTCAATGTCCAAGAAGTACAGCGCACCACCCTGCCGTGGCGTGCCGTCCGAGCCCACGTCCAGGCGCATCCATTCGATCAGGCCTTGGAGGTACAGCGCGTTGTCTCCAATCCAGCGGCCGGTGATGAACGCGGTCTGCAGCTCATCCACAACTGCATCCAGGGCGGGCTGCAGGCGGGCGCTGACGGCCTTGGACACCATCTTGAAGTCGCAGTTGAGCAGCGTGATGGGCCGGTAGGACGCCAGCTCGGCGCGGTCCAGGCTTTTGCCCTTGTAGATGAGGGTGATGATGCCCTCCCGCCAGGAGGCGGGCAGCGCCGCCGCCATTTCACCGCCATCGTGGGCGTCTGCAGCAGCAGCAAAGGCAGCGGCAGCAGCAGCACACAAGCGCGGACCCAGCAGCGCCCAGAACACCTTGTACACCTCGTACGGTACCCCGTCCGACCCCGGCGCTTTACCATTGGCGGAGCCAGCCAGCGCTGCCATCAGCTCGGTGTCACTGAGGGCGCCGTCCCTGACCCCTCTGCGGCGGCCTGAAGATCCGCCGGAAACCTTGCGGTCAATGGCCGCCAGAAGCTGTTGCTGCGACGCCGTACAGACTGGCTGCACGCGAAACAGGCCGGCGGGGCTGATGCTGCTGTACATGGCGTGGCAGCTGCGGAGACAGTGTTGCGCGTTTTTTTTGAGGAATCATCCTTACAAGGTTGAACAGGGGCAGACGCACTGCCCCCCTGCTGACCGAAGACAGCCTGGTCCCCGAGACCAGAACCCTGACAGGGCAAGAAGAGAAGAGAAGAGAAGAAAGGTAAAACGAAAAATAACAAAACCTCCAAGCAAACGCCAACACCCACCCACACCCACCCCACCCCCACCCCCACCCCACCCCGACCCGGCAGACAGAGCAGGAGGCTGGCCCCCCCACCCCCCGGGAGGGGTTTCCCAAAAACACCGCCAGACCTAACCGAAGCACCAACCTACAACACAGCCTAACCGCCAGCAACACCTCCACCTGAAAAACACACCACTGCGCGCCAGAAACACCAGCGCTACCAGCACTACCTCCGCCCGAACCCCCCCCCACCCCCACAAGTCGGTTGCTTAAGCAACACCCCAGGAAAACCGCCAAAGGAAACACAAGCAGAAACACTGAAAGGGCCAGACGTGGCGCTGCCTAAACGGGCTCCAACCCGCTGCTAGAAAGCTGTGCAGGAAGCTCCACAGCCGCCCAGGTGCTGCAACGCCAGCCCCGCGTGCCCGGCCCCGTGAGCGCCACAGGCGCCGGTTGCCCCGGCACCTTCAAGTGCGTGATGGGCTCCTGCGCGCCGGCGGCTGGCTCCTCCGCCTGCCGATGGAACCAGCGAGTGCCCCTCTCCCCATGCTCCTCCATGAGCGCCGCGCGGGCATTGTGGCTGGGCCGCTGCGGCAGCTGCCCGCTCCTCCCGCACCGCCAAGTTGGCCATGGCCGCAGCCTGACGCTGCGCGGCGCTGGCACCCGGCTGGTTGGCCAGGGCAGCGGCCGTGTCTGCGGCCAGCACCACGCCATGCAGCCCATCCCGGGTCTGGCGTGCATGCCGACGGTGGATGCTGGTGGCGGCCTCCCGCAAGAAGAACTTGTCCGCCTCCCCATTGCGTGCAAGCGCCGTCACCTGTACTGGCCACGGGATTTGCGGCAATGTGCGCCTCCAAGCGCTGCTCAAACTCCAAACGCAGCGAGGGGTGGAACAGCAGGTACGTGGGGAAGCGTACCCCGTAATGCGGCCACCAGTGGGAGCGGCGAACCTTCGGCTGCTGACAGTGAATGTCAACGGCCTGGGCTCGCCGTTCAAGGCGCGGGCGCTGGTCTCGCACCTGCAGCAAGTTGGGGCGGATGTGGCGATGGTGCAGGAGACCCACGCTACTGACACCACGGCGCTGGAGTCTTGCCTTCGTGCCGCGCAGGGGGCGTGCCTTCCGTGGCGCCACTGCCTCGCTGCCAGCCCGGCAGCGTCGCCCCACTCCTGTGGGACGGCTGTCCTGGCGCGGAGTCGGCTGTCCCTTCCAGGCTGCGTACTGCAGCCGCCATCAACGGATGCGGCGGGCCGTGGTGGTATGTTGGGATTGGGACGTGGGTCACCTGCGCCTGCGCTTCGTGTGTGTGTATGCGCCCACGGCCGTGGCGGACAAGCCTGCTTTCTTTGCCGGGCTGCAGCCCCACCTTGCCACGGACAGGGTGCTTGTTGTCGGTGGGGACTGGAACTGTGTCACCGATGCCAGTCAGGAGGCGGCCCCCTAGCCCGTCACGTGCTGCAGGTGCCCCGCAACTAGCCAGCCTCCTCGCCCAGTTCAGTCTGGTGGACCCTTGGGCGAGCAAGCGTGGCGGCGCCAAAGGCTACACGCATCCGGCCACACCCAAGCCGGCCACTCCCGCACGCCTGGATCGGTGGTATGTCAGTGCCACCGCGGTGCCGTGGGTGGTGGATGTCGCTCGCACGTATGGGGCGCCTGGGGACCACCACGGTGTGCTGCTCACCCTGTCCTTGCCCGACCTGCCGCATGCGCACCGGGAGCAGTGGCGCTTCCCCACGTACCTGCTGTTCCACCCTCGCTGCGTTTGGAGTTTGAGCAGCGCTTGGAGGCGCACATTGCCGCAAATCCCGTGGCCAGTACAGGTGACGGCGCTTGCACGCAATGGGAGGCGGACAAGTTCTTCTTGCGGGAGGCCGCCACCAGCATCCACCGTCGGCATGCACGCCAGACCCGGGATGGGCTGCATGGCGTGGTGCTGGCCGCAGACGCGGCCGCTGCCCTGGCCGACCAGCCGGGTGCCAGCGCCGCGCAGCGTCAGGCTGCGGCCATGGCCAACTTGGCGGTGCGGGAGGAGCGGGCAGCTGCCGCAGCGGCCAGCCACAATGCCCGCGCGGCGCTCATGGAGGAGCATGGGGAGAGGGGCACTCGCTGGTTCCATCGGCAGGCGGACGAGCCAGCCGCCGGCGCGCAGGAGCCCATCACGCACTTGAAGGTGCCGGGGGCAACCGGCGCCTGTGGCGCTCACGGGGCCGGGCACGCGCAACACTGTCTCCGCAGCTGCCACAGCCATGTACAGCAGCATCAGCCCCGCCGGCCTGTTTCGCGTGCAGCCAGTCTGTACGGCCTCGCAGCAGCAGCTTCTGGCGGCCATTGACCGCAAGGTTCCGGCGGATCTGCAGGCCGCCGCAGAGGGGGCGGGGACGGCGCCCTCGGTGATACCGAGCTGATGGCAGCGCTGGCTGGCTCCGCTAACGGTAAAGCGCCGGGGTCGGACGGGGTTCCGTACGAGGTGTACAAGGTGTTCTGGGCGCTGCTGGGTCCGCGCTTGTGTGCTGCTGCTGCCGCTGCCTTTGCTGCTGCTGCAGACGCCCACGATGGCGGTGAAATGGCGGCGGCGCTGCCCGCCTCCTGGCGGGAGGGCATCATCACCCTCATCTACAAGGGCAAAAGCCTGGACCGCGCCGAGCTGGCGTCCTACCGGCCCATCACGCTGCTCAACTGCGACTTCAAGATGGTGTCCAAGGCCGTCAGCGCCCGCCTGCAGCCCGCCCTGGATGCAGTTGTGGATGAGCTGCAGACCGCGTTCATCACCGGCCGCTGGATTGGAGACAACGCGCTGTACCTCCAAGGCCTGATCGAATGGAATGCGCCTGGACGTGGGCGCGGACGGCACGCCACGGCAGGGTGGTGCGCTGTACTTCTTGGACATTGAAAAGGCGTATGACCGGGTGCACCGGCAGTGGCTGTATGCGTCCGCGGAGGGACTGGGGTTTGGGCCGCGCATGCTGCGCTGGATCCGCCTGATCACTGCCAACGGCTCTGCCCGCGTGTGTGTGAACGGGATGCTCTCTGACGCCTTCCCAGTGCTGAACGGCTTGCCGCAGGGCAGCACCGCCTCACCACCGCTGTGGGTCATCCAGCTGCAGCCACTGACGTCCTTTCTGCGGCGGCAGGTGGAGCAAGGGGCGCTCCGCACGCCCCTGCTACCAGCGGCGAGCAGGCGCCGCCTGCCGCCCACCACGCTGACGACACGACCCTCACGGCGCGCGACCCGGCGGTGGACGGGCCGGTACTGATGGCGGGCAGTTCAGCTGTTCTGCCGCGCGTCCAACGCCCGTGTTCATCCGGACAAGAGCAAGGCCATGGGCCTCGGCAGGTTTGCGCACCTGACGGGCCCCTGCCCACACACGGGGGTGCCGTTTACCACTGGCGCTGTGACACACCTGGGTGTGCCTCTGTCGTGGGACTCTGATGCGGCTGCAGCGGACCTGTACACCCGGCGGGCTCGCGGCATGGCGGTTGTGGCGCGTCTGTGGGCTGCCCTGTCTCTGACTCTCGTTGGCCGTGTGCACATTGCGAAGCAGGTGCTGGCGGCGAAGCTGGCCTACCATTTCAGCTTCCTCAACCCGTCGCCGGCGCAGCTGAAGGAACTCACCGGCCTGGTGGACCACTTTGCTGCGCGCTCCATGCACGCTGAGGACGCCAGCCTGGTGTCGCACGGGAACCCGCTCCTGCTGCCTAAGCGGGAAACGGCCTGTCTGCCGTACAAGGATGGGGGTGTCAACCACGTCGACCTGCCTGCGTTCCTGTCTGCCCTGCAAGCTAAGACTTTCGCCCTGCTTGCCCAGCCAGGCCGGCAACCCTGGAAGACGCTCACCCGGGCGCTGCTTACCCATGTGCGCCCGGACTCCGCCACCACGTGGGCGTGGGTGTACAGCGACGCGCCGGCGCCAGCAGGGCTACCTGCCGCTGGCGGCCGCGGTGGGCCACGTGCGGAGCGCGGGCGTGGAGCTGCATCCGCCGCAGCCAGCCGCCCAGCCGCCAGCGGCGCCGCCGCAGTGGCGGGTTAGCCTGGACCAGCTGTGGGTGGCTAACGCTGCGGGCGCTGTGTCCTACGTCCACTACACGGGGCGGCTCTTGGAGCCTGGGCCTGGCGCGCTGCCCCCGCCGGTGGATGGCGCGTGGCAGCCTGCCTGTGTGCTGCAGCAACGCAAGCCGCGGCACCTGTGGACCTTTGAAGAGCGGGCGGCGTACGATGCAGCAGCCCCAGGGGAACGGGCGGGGGCGTGGCCTCGGGCGCCGTACTTCCTGGCGCCGGAGGCTGGGGTGGTGGTGCACCCGGAGCACTGCCGGATTGCGGGTGTCAGCTTGGCAGACTACACGGTGCGGGACGTGCGGCGGGCCATCACGGCGGCCACCCGGCCGCCCCTCCGGCTCCGGCCCGCCCTGCCGCCATGCCGTGCCCGGCGCCAGCGCAGCAGGCGGGGGGCTCGGGGACCCCGCTAGCGGCACAGTCTCGGCTGGCGGCGCGGGAGGCGGAGTGGCAGCGGGCAGCGGCGCAGCTGACCACCACGGCGGCGCAGCACTTCCACAATAACCCGGTGGCTCTGGACCCCTGGCTCCACCGCACCTCAGCGGCAGCCGGGCAGCAGAACACGCCGGCGAGAGCACTGCAGTCGTATGCGTCCCCGTCCCAGCAGTCGGGTGAGGGGCCGCGGCGATCCGCGCGGCTGCAGGAGCAGGCGGCGAACGGGGCGGGGCCTAGCACGGGCCTGCCACAGCGCGGCGGCAGCCGCAGCGGCGGTGGAGGGCGACCCTCGCACGCCGCCCCCGGATGCGTCCCTTCTGCGGGGTACGTGGCGGAGGCTGTGGGAAAGCCACGCCAGTCGGGGGGCAAAGGTGCTGGTGTACCGGCTGCAACATGCTTACCTGCCTTGCGGGCTGTACCGGGCGGGCAAGGGCATTCGGCCACGGGTGACCACGGGGTGTGGGGGGTTGGGGGCGCACTGTCCTTACCCCGCCTGCGGGCCACCTGGCCCGCGGGCGTGGGCCAGCCTGACGCACCATCTTCCGGAGTGTCCAGCGTATGCGCAGGCGAGGACGTGGCTGCAGCAGCTGTGGGCCTGCGTGGCGCCCCAGGCAGCGGCGCCGCCAGTGACGGACGCGGCCTTCATGCTGGGTGACGACATGGGGGTGTGGGCCTCAGGCCCGCGGGGGGCGGGCGCGCTGCTGTGGAGCACGTTGCGGGCCACCTTCTTGTACGCCGTCTGGTGTGCTTACTGGTCCCGCGAGCCTGCTAAGCAGACGTCGGAGCACGTGGTTCGGGAGGTGGTCAGCGAGCTGCGCAGGGTGATGCAGCTGCGTTTCACTGCCGCCACGCTAACCCCTGAAACCCTGTCGGCTCTGCCCACACAGCTTCTCACCGCGCAGCTCAAGGCGGCTAAGCTGGAGCACTTTGTGGCCATCTGGACGGCGGGTGGCGCGTTTTGTCAAGTGGAGGAGGTTCAGGGTGGGTCACCGAAGTTGAACTTGCGGCTGACGCTGGCATCACCTGTGCAGGCCCCCTAGGTTTCCTTTTGGGCGGCGGTTTATCCCAGGCGCTGGCGTGGCGTATCTTCGTCATCAGCTTACCTGGCGCCCATGTGTACTAGCTCTGGCTGGCGTTGCAGCACCTGGGCGGCTGTGGAGCTTCCTGCACAGCTTTCTAGCAGCGGGTTGGAGCCCGTTTAGGCAGCGCCACGTCTGGCCCTTTCAGTGTTTCTGCTTGTGTTTCCTTTGGCGGTTTTCCTGGGGTGTTGCTTCAGCAACCGACTTGTGGGGGTGGGGTGGGTTCGGGCGGAGTAAGTGCTGGTAGCGCTGGTGTTTCTGGCGCGCTGTGGTGTGTTTTTCAGGTGGAGGTGTTTCTGGCGGTTGGGCTGTGTTGTAGGTTGGTGCTTCGGTTAGGTCTGGCGGTGTTTTTGGGAAACCCCTCCCGGGGGGTGGGGGGGCCAGCCTCCTGCTCTGTCTTTTTTTTTTTTTTAATCATCCTTACAAGGTTGCGGAGGTAGACGCACTACCACCCTACTGCCAAGGCAGCCTGGATCATATCACAGAACCTCGATAGGGCCAGAGATCAGAGAAGAGAAGAGAAGTTTAGTTCAACCACATACCTACTGGAGACCTCAACAGCTAGGTGCCACCACACACCTACTGGATTACTCAACAGCTAGGTAACACACCACACACCTACTGGAGACCTCAACAGCTAGGTGCCACCACACACCTACTGGATTTCTCAACAGCTAGGTGACGACTACATCCACTGCCTTGACCACACAGATCATCTAGAGCTCTCCAGTTGACAGGCCCAGAGCTCCACTTCAGCCCTCGCATGAGATTACTTCCCCTCTTGTCTTATACGAAGCTCGGGAGGGTGGGAGGACCTCAAGCGCGGCCGAGTCCAGGTCTCGAAATACGGGGACAGCATGCAATCAGCACTATCGCAATGGCGGACACAGGTAACCCAGCAAGCACGCAGGAAAGTTTGTCACTCAAATAATTTACGCCGTCACCGACTTCGCAGGAACTGGACTTGGCCGTGGCTACTAACACCAGTAGTCCCGCCAGCCACGCGGCTGCACGCGGCGGGGAGCCGACTGCCGCCGACCTGTTCACCCGTGTGGCCGTGTCGGCCTCTGCCCGCCGCACTTTCGGGCGTAGGCTGGCTGCCAACGACGACCCAGGCCTTGTTGCGGGGGCGGCCAGCCCCCAGCCGCTCTGGCCGGCCGCGGGGCCCCCTCCGCTAGCTGCTCAGGGGCAAGGTTGCCTGCCCTGGGTGTATCCAGAGGTACGCGCACGCTACCCCCGCCGGGCACCCAGGCCGCCGTAACCTTTGCCTCGGCCGCAGGCGTTCTCGCGGCCTAGCCAAGGGGAAAGAACGGCCGCTCCGGCCGGCGCCAACGCCGCTGGGGCGCAGCCGGGGGAGCTACGTAGGGCCGTCACCGCACTGCAGCCGCTCTGGGGCCTACCACTGCCCGCCGCCGGGGCCCCCGAGGTGCGTAGCGGTATCCGCCGCTCGGCCGAACGCTGCACCGTGGCTACCCGCCGCCGCCGCCTACCTGACTCGTGACTGATGCGGCGCCCCTTCCGCAGGCGCCCGTCCGGCTGCCGCGGGCCGCCACCGCGCTTCCCGGGCTTCCCAACCTGACGCTGGGCGACCGGCGGTTGGCGCAGCTGCCGGCGCCCCCCGCCACCGCCGGGCTCACGGCGGCCGGGGCGGCGGCGGCGTACGAGGAAGCCCTTACGAGCGCCGCGGGAGTGGCCAGCCAGGCCTTGGTGGCCAACACCGTACGGGAACAGAACGTCGCCGCCCACGAGTGCAACACCTGGCTTTCGGAACACACCAAGGGCCCCAGTGGCACGGCCGGCCGTACGCTGCGCACCTACACCCCGGAAGACGTGCTGGCTTACTTGGAGGGGTGTTACCACCTGAACCACCATTCCCGCGCGGGGGGGCCGCGTGGCGCCCAACACCCTGAACACGCACCTGGGGCTGCTGAGCGGCTTCTTCTCCCGCTTCCGCGACGGCCCCTTCGACTACCACACCGGCCGGGGCAACCCGTGCGAGTCGCAGGCCATTGCCGACTACAAGAAAGGGGAAGCCCGGGCCGCGGTGGAGGCGGGCGTCGACACCATACCCGCCGTGCCCCTCTCCGAGGAGAAGTTCCAGTTGCTGGTCCTCCACCTCTGGACCGCCATCGCCGCCGCCCCTAGCGTCAGCGACCAGCTGTTGCTACTGCGCGACCTGTGCGGACTGCACTTCATGTGGGGAACCACCTCCCGCGGCAAGGACACCGGCGAGGTGACCCTGCAGCAGTTCGTGGACCCCGCCACCCTGCGGCCTCTCCCCGGCGGCCAGGGCCTGTCGCTGGCCCACCTGCCCGCGCCCGAGGGCTGGTCCTCCGCGGGCGCGCCCCAGGTGCTGTGCGTGGTCAAGACCAGCAAGACGGCGCAGACCAAGTGCGGGCCGCCCATCCGCCTACACGCCAACCCGGACCAGCACGCCTTCTGCCCGCTTCGCACCCTTGCGTGTTACCTGCGGCTCGCCGCCTCGCCCGAGGCACCTGCGGGTTGCCGGGTGACCCGGTTCCTGTTCCGCCCCCAGCGAGCCTCCAAGACGGGCTTCAAGGATGAGCCCCTCTCCGCCTCGGCCTTGAACTCCCGGCTGAGCAAGCACCTGGCGGACGCGCGCCTGGACGCCGGGGAAACCAACCACAGCTTCCGCCGGGGGCGGCTTCAGCACGAAGGGGCCTGCGGGGCCACCCCGGAGCAGCTGATGGAGCTGGGCCAGATGGTGTCCTACAGCACGCTGCGGCGGTACATGGACATGGGCGCCCACCTAGGACTGCGTGCCGTGCGGCCCCGGCGGTAGCGGCCGTGAGTCGGCTGGGGCGTGTATGCGTAGGCACCGGCGCATAGGCGTGGGGGTAGGCTCGTGCGCCTGCACTGTGAGTAGGTAGCTAGGCCGGGCTGCGGCGTATTGCCCTGGCGTGGTTGCTGTAAACTAGAAACTACCGACTAGGGAGAAACCCAGACCACTCGGGCCCCAGGCCGGCCCGTGCAGGCGCGTGAAGGGTGGGTGGGAGGCAGGCGAACAAGTTGTCTGGCTCCTCTCGGCCGGGTAGGGCCTTGCTGTGACGCGCTCTGAGCGTTAGCTGGAAGAGAAGTATCCCGTGTGCTCAGCGCGTCAAAGGAGCAGAGGCGAATCGCCCGTACGACCTTTCCAATGGGCCGAGTGCTTCAGCAATCGCTATTGTTGGAGCGCAAGTGTGCTGGCCGTATTTGTACCAAATTGGTGTGGCAAAGAGCCCTCGCATGAGATTACTTCCCCTCTTGTCTTATACGAAGCTCCAAACCACACCGTCTTAAGGCGGCCACCCCAGCCACTCCGCCCTCGTGGCGGCTGCTGCTGCCGCTAACGCTGCCGCGCTACCGCCTGCCAACCACTACTGCGTAACCTGGCCCGCTGGCCTGCTCTCTCGGGCGCCCGTCTCGGTCTGTCTGCGCCGGCCACCCATCCCCGCTATCCGCGCCCGGCTCCTGCCTGCCTCTCCTCGCCTTCCCCTATCCAGGCCTTCCTTTCGCCCTTCTCCCGGCCTGCGGCTACCTCAGCCAGGGGTTGCGGCGCTGCCGCCAGTTGACCTCCTGGGGCCCCCAGCGCCCGTAGCCCGCCTGCTGCCCGCGCAGGAGCTGCCGGTTCAGCTCTACGTAGTCGACCCACAGGGAAGACGCGTCATGTAGGCGGGTCTCCTCGCTACGTGCCGCGTACCAGGCCTCCCAGGCGTCGGCGCTGGTAGCGCGGGGAAGGCCGGCCGGCATCTCCACCTCCGCCACCAGCCGCGCCCACTGTCCGCCGCCGTGCCCGGTCGGGCGGAAAGCCCACAGCGCCCCGCCGGCTGTCCGGATCGCGTGCGAGTACAGGGCCTCCGCCGGCCCCGCCGCATCCAGCGCGCCAATCGTGCCGCTGTGTCCCACCGCCGCCCAAGTACAGCCGTCCTCCGTGCCCAGCCAGCGGCCGCCCTTGTCTCGCCGCATGGCGCGGCCCCCCCAGCCCCGCCCGGGCGGCTCGGCCGTGGGGTCCGCGCCCCGTGGGAAGCCCGCCGGGCGCGTGGGCTGGTGTTGGCTCCGGTAGCGTCTCTTGGCCCCCGCGTAGTGCACCTCATGGTGCGGGCCGAACACCGGGCAGTAGGTGTCCTGCAGCCTCGCCGGTGGGGGTGCCCGCCTCGGGTTGCCGTCGTTGAACGGCACCCACCATGCCTTCGCGCCGAACCCGTCTCCGTACACGTACTCCGCCGGCGCCTGCGCGGGGGCTGGCAGTGCCAGCTGGGCGCGGGGCAGGTCAGCCTGGGCCGTTTGGACTACGCTCGTCTGTCCTGCCGGGGTCGGGGTGGGGTGGGTGGGGTGGGGTGGGTGCGGGTGGATGTTGGCGTTTGCTTGGAGGTCTGTTGTTTTTCGTTTTCTTTTCTTCTCTTCTCTTCTCTTCTTGCCCTGTCAGGGTTCTGGTCTCGGGGACCAGGCTGTCTTCGGTCAGCAGGGGGGCAGTGCGTCTGCCCCTGTTCAACCCTGTAAGGATGATTCCTCAAAAAAAAAAAGGCTGAGAAGGGCGCGGGAGAGGGAGTGTCCCGCTACAGCTGCAAAGCGGACTGACGAAAACGAGTGTGCCCACAAACGCCAAAGGCTTCACAGTGGTTCGTAGGTGTTAAGAAGCCTAAAACAGAAGGAAGCAAGTCGAACAGCGTGAGAAAACGATGCCGACAAGTTCAAAGCTGCACAGAAGATAAAGGAGGATGCAAGAGAAGCAATAGAAGAGGTTTAAGTGGCCAGGACCCCAACGTGGGAACTGGTCTGGGCCCGGGGCGACTGCCCCTGGCGCTGCAGCTGCTGCTGTTGCTGTTGCTCCGGCCCGGCAGCTGCCCGCTGTTCCACGGGCGGCAGGGGCGCGGGAGCGCCACTGTGCTGGTGCTGCGCGCCAGCCGGCCCAGCATCGGCAGGGCGAGGCCTGGCCGCCAGCGGCCCCCCCACGCCTGCCGACGGCTGCCCCCCCGCCACGCCCTTCCGCTGCCGCCCGCTGCTGCGACGAGGGCTGCTGCCGCTCAGCCCTCAGGGCAGCCGCAGCAGCACGGTTGCTTCCCCCCGCCCCCAGAACTGGCAGCGGGGGCGAGGCCCCGCTGTGTGGCCCACTGGCGCCACCAGCTGCAGCCGCCGCGTCACCCAGACCCCGCCGCCTCCTGCATCTGCACGTCCCCCCACGTGATCAACGACGTCCGCTGCGGTCGCCCTGGCAGCCGCGGGCCTCGCCTCATCCATGGCGTTGCCACCCAGGTCGGCGACCCCGGCGGCCGCCGGAGCAGGGCTGCCGGCCGCAGCTGTCGTGGCAGTCCCCGCCGCCGGGGGGGCGCCACGGACCTCCACCTGCATGGGCTCCTCACCGGGCATCTCAAACTTGGCACAGTGCAGGTTAGAGAGCTGCGGGTCCCAGGCGGGGCCCCGCACACAGGCAATGATGTGGTTGGTGATGCCTTGGCCTGCGGGGGCCTGGGGCTCCCCCCTGGGGCCCACCGATTTGGCGCACTGCTCTGACACCACATAAGCACACGCCAGGTTAGAGGGGTCCGAGGTGGTGGGATAGCCGCCCGCCTGCAGCACCAAATCAGTGCGACCGCAGAAAGCCCCCCACCCAGGGCCCCCTACCATCTTGAGCGTGACGGTGTAGGTGCCTGGAATGATGGGCCGCGTGTCCACCGGCACGTGGACCGTGAGGACAGCCTGACCGCGCTGGAGCGGTACAGCCAGCGGCGACATGCGCACGAGCGCCGCGGTGAAGGCTGCTTTGCTGGCGCCGGGCGCGCTCCGGCTGAAGGCCAGCCCCGCAAACGTGCGGGAGGGCCGGCCTGTGCTGTGCAGAGAGTGGCCCTGCAAGAGCTGCGGCTGATTGCCCTGCCTGCACATGGCGTCCAACACTGACAACGCAGCGCTGGTCACTTCCCGGACGCCGGCGGAGGACAGCTGCTCGCCCTCTGGGAGCCCCGTGGCGGCACCCACCAGAAGGACTGGGTAGGTAGGCAGACTGGGGCCCTGAGGCTGCGTCGTCAGGTCCTGCACGCCGTGCGCCCGGCTATGCGTGGACAGGGCAAGGTGGAGCTGCAGCCCAGGGCTGAAGAACGGGCTGGCAGCGTTGCCCCCACCTGCAGGGGTGCGGTCCGCTGCCAGCTCTGGCAGTGGGCGGCGATGCCCAAACGCAGGCCCCCCACCCGGCACAGCGTGGGCTGCTGCGGCCGCGCCATGTGTGGGTATGCTGTATGGCTGGTGTTGGCCCCAGGGCGTCTTTTTTTTTTTGAGGAATCATCCTTACAAGGTTGAACAGGGGCAGACGCACTGCCCCCCTGCTGACCGAAGACAGCCTGGTCCCCGAGACCAGAACCCCGACAGGGCAAGAAGAGAAGAGAAGAGAAGAAAAGAAAACGAAAAACAACAGACCTCCAAGCAAACGCCAACACCCACCCGCACCCACCCCACCCCACCCCACCCCCACCCCGACCCGGCAGACAGAGCAGGAGGCTGGCCCCCCCCACCCCCCGGGAGGGGTTTCCCAAAAACACCGCCAGACCTAACCGAAGCACCAACCTACAACACAGCCTAACCGCCAGAAACACCTCCACCTGAAAAACACACCACAGCGCGCCAGAAACACCAGCGCTACCAGCACTTACTCCGCCCGAACCCACCCCACCCCCACAAGTCGGTTGCTTAAGCAACACCCCAGGAAAACCGCCAAAGGAAACACAAGCAGAAACACTGAAAGGGCCAGACGTGGCGCTGCCTAAACGGGCTCCAACCCGCTGCTAGAAAGCTGTGCAGGAAGCTCCACAGCCGCCCAGGTGCTGCAACGCCAGCCAGAGCTAGTACACATGGGCGCCAGGTAAGCTGATGACGAAGATACGCCACGCCAGCGCCTGGGATAAAACCGCCGCCCATAAGGAAACCTAGGGGGCCTGCACAGGTGATGCAAGCGTCAGCCGCAAGTTCAACTTCGGTGACCCACCCTGAACCTCCTCCACTTCACAAAACGCGCCACCCGCCGTCCAGATGGCCACAAAGTGCTCCAGCTTAGCCGCCTTGAGCTGCGCGGTGAGAAGCTGTGTGGGCAGAGCCGACAGGGTTTCAGGGGTTAGCGTGGCGGCAGTGAAACGCAGCTGCATCACCCTGCGCAGCTCGCTGACCACCTCCCGAACCACGTGCTCCGACGTCTGCTTAGCAGGCTCGCGGGACCAGTAAGCACACCAGACGGCGTACAAGAAGGTGGCCCGCAACGTGCTCCACAGCAGCGCGCCCGCCCCCCGCGGGCCTGAGGCCCACACCCCCATGTCGTCACCCAGCATGAAGGCCGCGTCCGTCACTGGCGGCGCCGCTGCCTGGGGCGCCACGCAGGCCCACAGCTGCTGCAGCCACGTCCTCGCCTGCGCATACGCTGGACACTCCAGGAAGATGTGCGTCAGGCTGGCCCACGCCCGCGGGCCAGGTGGCCCGCAGGCGGGGTAAGGACAGTGCGCCCCCAACCCCCCACACCCCGTGGTCACCCGTGGCCGAATGCCCTTGCCCGCCCGGTACAGCCCGCAAGGCAGGTAAGCATGTTGCAGCCGGTACACCAGCACCTTTGCCCCCCGACTGGCGTGGCTTTCCCACAGCCTCCGCCACGTACCCCGCAGAAGGGACGCATCCGGGGGCGGCGTGCGAGGGTCGCCCTCCACCGCCGCTGCGGCTGCCGCCGCCGCTGTGGCAGGCCCCGTGCTAGGCCCCGCCCCGTTCGCCGCCTGCTCCTGCAGCCGCGCGGATCGCCGCGGCCCCTCACCCGACTGCTGGGACGGGGACGCATATGACTGCAGTGCTCTCGCCGGCGTGTTCTGCTGCCCAGCTGCCGCTGAGGTGCGGTGGAGCCAGGGGTCCAGAGCCACCGGGTTATTGTGGAAGTGCTGCGCCGCCGTGGTGGTCAGCTGCGCCGCTGCCCGCTGCCACTCCGCCTCCCGCGCCGCCAGCCGAGACTGTGCCGCTGGCGGGGTCCCCGAGCCCCCCGCCTGCTGCGCTGGCGCCGGGCACGGCATGGCGGCAGGGCGGGCCGGAGCCGGAGGGGCGGCCGGGTTGGCCGCCGTGATGGCCCGCCGCACGTCCCGCACCGTGTAGTCTGCCAAGCTGACACCCGCAATCCGGCAGTGCTCCGGGTGCACCACCACCCCAGCCTCCGGCGCCAGGAAGTACGGCGCCCGAGGCCACGCCCCCGCCCGTTCCCCTGGGGCTGCTGCATCGTACGCCGCCCGCTCTTCAAAGGTCCACAGTTGCCGCGGCTTGCGTTGCTGCAGCACACAGGCAGGCTGCCACGCGCCATCCACCGGCGGGGGCAGCGCGCCAGGCCCAGGCTCCAAGAGCCGCCCCGTGTAGTGGACGTAGGACACAGCGCCCGCAGCGTTAGCCACCCACAGCTGGTCCAGGCTAACCCGCCACTGCGGCGGCGCCGCTGGCGGCTGGGCGGCTGGCTGCGGCGGATGCAGCTCCACGCCCGCGCTCCGCACGTGGCCCACCGCGGCCGCCAGCCGGGCAGGTAGCCCCGCTGGCGCCGGCGCGTCGCTGTACACCCACGCCCACGTGGTGGCGGAGTCCGGGCGCACATGGGTAAGCAGCGCCCGGGTGAGCGTCTTCCAGGGTTGCCGGCCTGGCTGGGCAAGCAGGGCGAAAGTCTTAGCTTGCAGGGCAGACAGGAACGCAGGCAGGTCGACGTGGTTGACACCCCCATCCTTGTACGGCAGACAGGCCGTTTCCCGCTTAGGCAGCAGGAGCGGGTTACCGTGAGACACCAGGCTGGGTCCTAGCGTGCATGGAGCGCGCAGCAAAGATGCGTCACCAGGCCGGGAGTTTCTTCAGATGCGCCGGCGACGGGTTTAGGAAGCTGAAATGCGATAGGCTCAGCCTTCGCGCCAGCACCTGCTTCGCATGTGCACACGACCAACGAGAGTCAGGGACAGGGCAGCCCACAGAACCGCCACGAACGCCATGCCGCGAGCGCGCCGGGTGTACAGATCCGCTGCAGCCGCATCAGAGTCCCACGACAGAGGCACAGTCCTGTCCCCCAAGCGCCCGTGTTCATCCGGACAAGAGCAGGGCATGGGCCTGCAGGTTTGCGCACCGGACGGGCCCCTGCCCACACACGGGGGTGCCGTTTACCACGGGCGCTGTGACACACCTGGGTGTGCACTCTCTGTCGTGGGACTCTGATGCGGCTTGCAGCGGACCTGTACACCCGGCGGGCTCGCGGCATGGCGTTTGTGGCGCGTCTGTGGGCTGCCCTGTCTCTGACTCTCGTTGGCCGTGTGCACATGCGAAGCAGGTGTGGCGGCGAAGCTGGCCTACCATTTCAGCTTCCTCAACCCGTCGCCGGCGCAGCTGAAGGAACTCACCGCCTGCCTGGTGGACCACTTTGCTGCGCGCTCCATGCACGCTGAGGACGCCAGCCTGGTGTCGCACGGGAACCCGCTCCTGCTGCCTAAGCGGGAAACGGCCTGTCTGCCGTACAAGGATGGGGGTGTCAACCACGTCGACTGCCTGCGTTTCCTGTCTGCCCTGCAAGCTAAGACTTTCGC
>JAEHOC010000276.1:0-27150 GCA_016834605.1 Chlamydomonas incerta | reverse complement strand
ACCTCTGCTGACTTACTGTATCATTCAGGTTCTCGGCCTCTTTCCCGTACAGGGGTCACACCATTAGCGATGCCTTTATTCCGGGGCTTCAGGGCTCATTCATTCCACTCTGGCATCCTTTTTCCTCTAGGTCTGTTACCTTCTGGAAAATGGTCCTGGTCAATATCCCTACGGTGACCAACACCAGGCCATCGCGTCTCCTTATCTTGTCGGCCAGCCCTTACCTGGCGCGGGGCTTGAACGGCAGTGCATGTGCATGTGAGACCACCCCGCTTTATACCCAGCAGCCAAAGCGTTCCCCGGCCAGCCCTTACCTGGCGCGGGGCTTGAACGGCAGTGCATGTGCATGTGAGACCCACCCCGCTTTTCACCTAGCAGCCAAAGCGTTCCCACGGCCCTGCCTTACTGGCGCGGGGCTTGAACGGCAGTGCATGTGCATGTGAGACCCACCCGCTTATACCCAGCAGCCAAAGCGTTCCCCCGGCCAGCCCTTACCTGGCGCGGGGCTTGAACGGCAGTGCATGTGCATGTGAGACCCACCCCGCTTTATACCCAGCCAGCCAAAGCGTTCCCCCGGCCAGCCCTTACCTGGCGCGGGGCTGAACGGCGTGCTGTGCATGTGAGATGCTGAAGTGTCTCGGATTCCAATATGACCCAGATGCGATCATTTGATTGTAAATGATTGTCCAGCAACGCCTGATGTAGCATTTGTATATCGTTTTGGATATATCAGCAATTCATTATCCATGGGATTACGGTTTTTTGCGTACGGTAACACCCCTGATGTATATATATATGGATGTATATTTATACTTTGCCAGTTTCTCAAATGGTAGTCATTGATCTATAATTAAAGTAGTCGGGTCTGCATGGGCAACCAGCGACCGAGCACTGCTCAGCGTCCTGATTTGTGCAGCGTATATATCCGTGTCTTCTAAATAATACTGTATAGAAATTTGCAACGCGAAGCTCGGCGTCGTACGCGTGAACGTCAAACCAATCCAGGGAATTTGCGCTCCCCGAGTATTCCATTTGTTCTAATTTACATTCTATTCAATAATCACCTGGCGGAGAAGAGCCACGACCCCGCACTGCGACGGACACCGATTCACGACGACAGCCTGCTGGGCGACCACCGCGAGTACACAGGGCCGCGGTCCCACGCAACATTCATTCTTTCTCGAGCTACGCCTCCACACATCACTTACTTCCCTAATACTTTGCACTTCTTAGTGCGGACGGCTACCGCCGCCAGCCCTCCCTCCCCCCTCCGCCCCCCCCACCCCCCCACCCCCCGCCGCCGCCGCCCCCCTTCCCCTTCCCCCCTCCGCCGAGTTTCCGATGCCGCCTCCTCTCCACCCTAATCCAATGGTTGCCGCTCGGCTTGCAGCTACAGTCACCTTGCTTCCAGTGCCTGAGCACCCCACCATGCAGCTTATGACTATTCTCAGTGGTCTAATATATGCAACGGATAAGTATGTTTTGTCTATTGATGGATCTTCGCAATGCGCCAATTCAGTATCTAATCATCATGCGATTATTGATTCGTCTGTTGCTAATGGGTTTTACTGCAGCTATGGCTCAGGATTTGCGATTCGCTACACCCACGTATCGCAATGTGATTATGGCTCATCTGTGTTTGGTATTCAGAACCATCTACTACGCTTCATCCGGCTGCATATGGAATCCCGTATTCGGAATCAGATTGCCGCCACAGTCTACGCCCCTCCTCCTGCAGGCCCTGCTGTGCAGGTAAACGCTGCTCCCCTCCAGGCTGCGCCATTCCCTGCTCCTGTCCTGGCCCCACGTCGCCACGTTCGCCCGCAGCACAACGCGTTCCGCATTACCGACGGCGAGATCACCACTGTTGAGACCCTGTGTCGCCTGGCAAGATGTCATGTCTATGCTTTTTCTGTGGAGCTCTAATGTTTGCGGGCGAGCTGTGACATCACGGCGCCCAGCAGGCTTCCGCGCCTCTGCAAGCTTTTGGACTTTGCTGCCTTGGGGGAAGGTGCAGCTTCCCCCGCTTCTGGATCCACCTGAGCCATTGTTTTCCCCCAACGCTCACGGCACCATCAATCCCGTACTTTCATCGACACGCACGCCAGTACAAAAAAACGCACTCGCCATGACTTCTGCTGAGCTGTGTCTATCGACCGCAGCATTTTTGGCGGCATTCATCAATGTAAAATAAGCGGAGCGATGCACCACTTGATGGGGCCATGGCTTCCCGTCGATGGCGCGCGTCCAGCCTTCGCTCAGATGTACGTCCTGGATGCCCCCACTCAGGATGTCGCAGCGGCACGAGCTGAGCGTTGCGACCTGGACCCTGAGCTTCTACGCGAGCTCAACGTTGTATTGCAGGCCGAGAACGTGTACGTGTCTGCATTCCGTCAAGCTGTCGAACTATTCTCTGATCTACCTGAGGTGTCTGTTATACTCCACGCTGACGGCGGGTGTTGATCGAAGACGGTACAATCTTCCCACTGCCCCCGAAGTAGCAGCTTTTATCCCCGACACCGACACGGACCTAGGCAACCCGCGACATCATTGTTCGCTGCCGGGGCTCCGACTTCAGCGCATCAGCATCTTCATCCCGCATATGACCCACTTTGCTATCCAATCCTGCATCCGCGTGCTGAGCAGGGATGGCAGATTGGTATTCCATA
Source organism: Chlamydomonas incerta (assembly GCA_016834605.1). Classification (NCBI taxonomy): domain Eukaryota; kingdom Viridiplantae; phylum Chlorophyta; class Chlorophyceae; order Chlamydomonadales; family Chlamydomonadaceae; genus Chlamydomonas; species Chlamydomonas incerta. The sequence goes on along the minus strand of JAEHOC010000276.1, from coordinate 24,481 downwards.
TGGATCTCCCACCGATGTCATTCAGGTACGTGCGATGTTTCCCTGCAATTCTTTTGCCAAAATGCTTACCTTCAATTATGCAGGCTGTTAACCGTGGCGCTATGGCAGCAGGTCTGCTTCCAAACCCTCAGCAACAGCATGCAGCTCAAGACACCCGCCCCTGCCGCCCCCGCCGCGTACCCCGCCCCCGCCGCTACGTCCCCGCCCCCGCCGCCGTCCCTGCCGACGTCAACCTTCCAGTTCTTCCAGGTTGCTGAGCTGTATGGTGAGGCCGACGACGATGCACAAGCACTGCTTGAGGCGCTTGATCGCACGCTGCGGGACCTAATGTCTGTGGTCGACCCCATCCTTGGCCAGCGTTCCATTTGGTGGTAAACCCGTTCTCTTGGCTGGTGATTCCGACAAGTGCTTCCGGTTGTCCCGCGTGGCAGCCGTGCAGCAATCGTGAACTCATGCCTCAAGCGATCGGGGTTGTGGCCACACATAACTCGGCTTTCACTGACTGTCATACATGCGTGTTATGGCTCTCATATCTCAGGGTTTGACGCACACAGCCAGCAGGCGTTGGTCTGACACCTGTTAACAGTTGGGACAGGGGTACTCTGGCCTTGACATGAAGGTACGGATGGTATGGCTCTGGACTCCACCAACCCTGGCGACCTCATCACGCGATTTTTGGCCATCTAGAGAGTGACCCAGCCAGCGCGAGCACTCTGAACGTCTTACCATGCGTGCTATCCTGGCCCTAAAACGAGCATTGTGGAGAGCATCAATCGACTTGCCACTCAGCGCTTTCCTGGCGATGCGCATGAGTGTCGCAGTGCGGACGTTTATGGAGGATCCTGAGGCAATGGCTACATTATCCCACTGAGTTCCTCAACAGTCTCACTCCGCAGGGGATGGGATGCCGCCCGCACCTACTACGGCTCAAAGTTGGGACGCCTATTTATCCTCCTTCGAAACCTCCCGCACCAGGAAGGGCAGGCCGGGGGATCGCTTTGGCTGACGGGCAAAATGCGGGATAGGCTCACGTGCACACGCACTGCCTTTCACGCCCCGCACCAGGAAAGGGCAGGCCGGGGGAACGCTTTGGCTGCCGGGCAAAATGCGGGATAGGGCTCACGTGCACGTGCACTGCCGTTTCACGCCCCGCGCCAGGTAAGAGCAGGCCTGAGGAACGCTTTGGCTGCCGGGCAACAAATGCGAAATAGGGCTCGCATGCACACGCACTGCGTTCACGCCCCGCACCAGGAAAGGGCAGGCCGGGGGATCGCTTTGGGCTAACGGGCAAAATGCGGGATAGGGCCTCACGTGCACACGCACTGCCGTTCACGCCCCGCACCAGGAAAGGGCAGGCCGGGGAACGCTTTTGGCTGCCGGGCAAAATGCGGGATAGGGGCTCACGTGCACACGCACTGCCGTTCACGCCCCGCACCAGGAAAGGGCCGGCCGGGGGATCACTTTGGCTAAACGGGGCGAAATGCGGGATAGGGCTCACGTGCACACGCACTGCCGTTCACGCCCCCGCACCAGGAAGGGCAGGCCGGGGGAACGCTTTGGCTGCCGGGCAAAATGGCGGGATAGGGCTCACGTGCACCCACGCACTGCCGTTCACGCCCCCGCGCAGGTAAGAGCAGGCCTGAGGAACGCTTTGGCTGCCGGGCAAAATGCCGAAATAGGGCTCGCATGCCACACGCACTGCGTTCACGCCCCCGCCACCAGGAAAGGGCAGGCCGGGGGATCGCTTGGCTAACGGGCAAAATGCGGGATAGGGCTCCACGTGCCCACGCACTGCCGTTACCGCCCCGCCACCAGGAAAGGGCAGGCCGGGGGAACGCTTTGGCTGCCGGGCAAAATGCGGGATAGGGCTCACGTGCACACGCACTGCCGTTCACGCCCCGCACAGGAAAGGGCAGGCCGGGGGATCGCTTTGGCTAACGGGCAAAATGCGGGATAGGGCTCACGTGCACACGCACTGCCGTTCACGCCCCGCACCAGGAAAGGGCAGGCCGGGGGAACGCTTTGGCATGCCGGGCAAAATGCGGGATAGGGCTCACGTGCACACGCACTGCCGTTCACGCCCCGCACCAGGAAAGGGCAGGCCGGGGGATCGCTTTGGCTGCCGGGCAAAATGCGGGATAGGGCTCACGTGCACACGCACTGCCGTTCACGCCCCGCGCCAGGTAAGAGCAGGCCTGAGGAACGCTTTGGCTGCCGGGCGAAATGCGGGATAGGGCTCACGTGCACACGCACTGCCGTTCACGCCCCGCACCAGGAAAGGGCAGGCCGGGGGAAACGCTTTGGCTGCCGGGCAAAATGCGGGATAGGGCTCACGTGCACACGCACTGCCGTTCACGCCCCCGCACCAGGAAAGGGCAGGCCGGGGGAACGCTTTGGCTGCCGGGCAAAATGCGGGATAGGGCTCACGTGCACAACGCACTGCCGTTCACGCCCCGCACCAGGAAAGGGCAGGCCGGGGGATCACTTTGGCTAACGGGCGAAATGCGGGATAGGGCTCACGTGCACACGCCACTGCCGTTCACGCCCCGCACCAGGAAAGGGCAGGCCGGGGGGGAACGCTTTGGCTGCCGGGCAAAATGCGGGATAGGGCTCACGTGCAACACGCACTGCCGTTCACGCCCCGCGCCAGGTAAGAGCAGGCCTGAGGAACGCTTTGGCTGCCGGGCAAAATGCGAAATAGGGCTCGCATGCACACGCACTGCCGTTCACGCCCCGCACCAGGAAAGGGCAGGCCGGGGGATCGCTTTGGCTAACGGGCAAAATGCGGGATAGGGCTCACGTGCACACGCACTGCCGTTCACGCCCCGCACCAGGAAAGGGCAGGCCGGGGGAAACGCTTTGGCTGCCGGGCAAAATGCGGGATAGGGCTCACGTGCACACGGCACTGCCGTTCACGCCCCGCACCAGGAAAGGGCAGGCCGGGGGATCGCTTTGGCTAACGGGCAAAATGCGGGATAGGGCTCACGTGCACACGCACTGCCGTTCACGCCCCGCACCAGGAAAGGGCAGGCCGGGGGAACGCTTTGGCTGCCGGGCAAAATGCGGGATAGGGCTCACGTGCACACGCACTGCCGTTCACGCCCCGCACCAGGAAAGGGCAGGCCGGGGATCGCTTTGGCTAACGGGCAAATGCGGGATAGGGCTCACGTGCACACGCACTGCCGTTCACGCCCCGCGCCAGGTAAGAGCAGGCCTGAGGAACGCTTTGGCTGCCGGGCGAAATGCGGGATAGGGCTCACGTGCACACGCACTGCCGTTCACGCCCCGCACCAGGAAAGGGGCAGGCCGGGGGAACGCTTTGGCTGCCGGGCAAAATGCGGGATAGGGCTCACGTGCACACGCACTGCCGTTCACGCCCCGCACCAGGAAAGGGCAGGCCGGGGGATCGCTTTGGCTAACGGGCGAAATGCGGGATAGGGCTCACGTGCACACGCACTGCCGTTCACGCCCCCGCACCAGGAAAGGGCAGGCCGGGGGAACGCTTTGGCTGCCGGGCAAAATGCGGGATAGGGCTCACGTGCACACGCAACTGCCGTTCACGCCCCGCGCCAGGTAAGAGCAGGCCTGAGGAACGCTTTGGCTGCCGGGCAAAATGCGAAATAGGGCTCGCATGCACACGCACTGCCGTTCACGCCCCGCACCAGGAAAGGGCAGGCCGGGGGATCGCTTTGGCTAACGGGCAAAATGCGGGATAGGGCTCACGTGCACACGCACTGCCGTTCACGCCCCGCACCAGGAAAGGGCAGGCCGGGGGAACGCTTTGGCTGCCGGGCAAAATGCGGGATAGGGCTCACGTGCACACGCACTGCCGTTCACGCCCCGCACCAGGAAAGGGCAGGCCGGGGGATCGCTTTGGGCTGCCGGGCAAAATGCGGGATAGGGCTCACGTGCACACGCACTGCCGTTCACGCCCCCGCGCCAGGTAAGAGCAGGCCTGAGGAACGCTTTGGCTGCCGGGCGAAATGCGGGATAGGGCTCACGTGCACACGCACTGCCGTTCACGCCCCGCACCAGGAAAGGGCAGGCCGGGGGAACGCTTTGGCTGCCGGGCAAAATGCGGGATAGGGCTCACGTGCACACGCACTGCCGTTCACGCCCCGCACCAGGAAAGGGCAGGCCGGGGGATCGCTTTGGCTAACGGGCAAAATGCGGGATAGGGCTCACGTGCACACGCACTGCCGTTCACGCCCCGCGCCAGGTAAGAGCAGGCCTGAGGAACGCTTTGGCTGCCGGGCGAAATGCGGGATAGGGCTCACGTGCACACGCACTGCCGTTCACGCCCCGCACCAGGAAAGGGCAGGCCGGGGGAACGCTTTGGCTGCCGGGCAAAATGCGGGATAGGGCTCACGTGCACACGCACTGCCGTTCACGCCCCGCACCAGGAAAGGGCAGGCCGGGGGATCGCTTTGGCTAACGGGCAAAATGCGGGATAGGGCTCACGTGCACACGCACTGCCGTTCACGCCCCGCACCAGGAAAGGGCAGGCCGGGGGAACGCTTTGGCTGCCGGGCAAAATGCGGGATAGGGCTCACGTGCACACGCACTGCCGTTCACGCCCCGCACCAGGAAAGGGCAGGCCGGGGGATCGCTTTGGCTGCCGGGCAAAATGCGGGATAGGGCTCACGTGCACACGCACTGCCGTTCACGCCCCGCGCCAGGTAAGAGCAGGCCTGAGGAACGCTTTGGCTGCCGGGCGAAATGCGGGATAGGGCTCACGTGCACACGCACTGCCGTTCACGCCCCGCACCAGGAAAGGGCAGGCCGGGGGAACGCTTTGGCTGCCGGGCAAAATGCGGGATAGGGCTCACGTGCACACGCACTGCCGTTCACGCCCCGCACCAGGAAAGGGCAGGCCGGGGGATCGCTTTGGCTAACGGGCAAAATGCAGGGTAGGGCTCACGTGCACACGCACTGCCGTTCACGCCCCGCACAAGAATTAGGGCAGGCCGGGGGATCGCTTTGGCTAACGGGCAAAATGCGGGATAGGGCTCGCATGCACTCGCACTGCCGTTCACGCCCCGCACCAGGAAAGGGCAGGCCGGGGGATCGCTTTGGCTGCTGGGCGAAATGCGGGGTAGGGCTCGCATGCACACGCACTGCCGTTCACGCCCCGCGCCAGGAAAGGGCAGGCCGGGGGATCGCTTTGGCTGCCGGGCAGAATGCGGGATAGGGATCACGTGCACACGCACTGCCGTTCACGCCCCGCACCAGGAAAGGGCAGGGCCGGGGGATCGCTTTGGCTGCCGGGCGAAATGCGGGATAGGGCTCGCATGCACATGCACTCCAGTTCAAATGCCGCGCGAGAAATAGGGCAGGCCGGGGGATCGCTTTGGCTAACGGGCGAAATGCGGGATAGGGCTCACGTGCACACGCACTGCCGTTCACGCCCCGCACCAGGAAAGGGCAGGCCGGGGGATCACTTTGGCTAACGGGCGAAATGCGGGATAGGGCTCACGTGCACACGCACTGCCGTTCACGCCCCGCACCAGGAAAGGGCAGGCCGGGGGAACGCTTTGGCTGCCGGGCAAAATGCGGGATAGGGCTCACGTGCACACGCACTGCCGTTCACGCCCCGCGCCAGGTAAGAGCAGGCCTGAGGAACGCTTTGGCTGCCGGGCAAAATGCGGGATAGGGCTCGCATGCACTCGCACTGCCGTTCACGCCCCGCACCAGGAAAGGGCAGGCCGGGGGATCGCTTTGGCTGCTGGGCGAAATGCGGGGTAGGGCTCGCATGCACACGCACTGCCGTTCACGCCCCGCGCCAGGAAAGGGCAGGCCGGGGGATCGCTTTGGCTGCCGGGCAAAATGCGGGGTAGGGATCACGTGCACACGCACTGCCGTTCACGCCCCGCACCAGGAAAGGGCAGGCCGGGGGATCGCTTTGGCTGCCGGGCGAAATGCGGGATAGGGCTCGCATGCACATGCACTCCAGTTCAAATGCCGCGCGAGAAATAGGGCAGGCCGGGGGATCGCTTTGGCTAACGGGCGAAATGCGGGATAGGGCTCACGTGCACACGCACTGCCGTTCACGCCCCGCACCAGGAAAGGGCAGGCCGGGGGATCACTTTGGCTAACGGGCGAAATGCGGGATAGGGCTCACGTGCACACGCACTGCCGTTCACGCCCCGCACCAGGAAAGGGCAGGCCGGGGGAACGCTTTGGCTAACGGGCAAAATGCGGGATAGGGCTCACGTGCACACGCACTGCCGTTCACGCCCCGCGCCAGGTAAGAGCAGGCCTGAGGAACGCTTTGGCTGCCGGGCAAAATGCGGGATAGGGCTCGCATGCACTCGCACTGCCGTTCACGCCCCGCACCAGGAAAGGGCAGGCCGGGGGATCGCTTTGGCTGCTGGGCGAAATGCGGGGTAGGGCTCGCATGCACACGCACTGCCGTTCACGCCCCGCGCCAGGAAAGGGCAGGCCGGGGGATCGCTTTGGCTGCCGGGCAAAATGCGGGATAGGGATCACGTGCACACGCACTGCCGTTCACGCCCCGCACCAGGAAAGGGCAGGCCGGGGGATCGCTTTGGCTGCCGGGCGAAATGCGGGATAGGGCTCGCATGCACATGCACTCCAGTTCAAATGCCGCGCGAGAAATAGGGCAGGCCGGGGGATCGCTTTGGCTAACGGGCGAAATGCGGGATAGGGCTCACGTGCACACGCACTGCCGTTCACGCCCCGCACCAGGAAAGGGCAGGCCGGGGGATCGCTTTGGCTAACGGGCGAAATGCGGGATAGGGCTCACGTGCACACGCACTGCCGTTCACGCCCCGCACCAGGAAAGGGCAGGCCGGGGGAACGCTTTGGCTGCCGGGCAAAATGCGGGATAGGGCTCACGTGCACACGCACTGCCGTTCACGCCCCGCGCCAGGTAAGAGCAGGCCTGAGGAACGCTTTGGCTGCCGGGCAAAATGCGGGATAGGGCTCACGTGCACACGCACTGCCGTTCACGCCCCGCACCAGGAAAGGGCAGGCCGGGGGATCGCTTTGGCTGCTGGGCGAAATGCGGGGTAGGGCTCGCATGCACACGCACTGCCGTTCACGCCCCGCGCCAGGAAAGGGCAGGCCGGGGGATCGCTTTGGCTGCCGGGCAAAATGCGGGATAGGGATCACGTGCACACGCACTGCCGTTCACGCCCCGCACCAGGAAAGGGCAGGCCGGGGGATCGCTTTGGCTAACGGGCAAAATGCAGGGTAGGGCTCGAATGCACACGCACTGCCGTTCACGCCCCGCACCAGGAAAGGGCAGGCCGGGGGATCGCTTTGGCTAACCGGCGAAATGCGGGATAGGGCTCACGTGCACACGCACTGCCGTTCACGCCCCGCGCCAGGTAAGAGCAGGCCTGAGGAACGCTTTGGCTGCCGGGCGAAATGCAGGGTAGGGCTCGAATGCACATGCACTGCCGTTCACGCCCCGCACCAGGAAAGGGCAGGCCGGGGGATCGCTTTGGCTGCCGGGCGAAATGCGGGATAGGGCTCGCATGCACATGCACTCCAATTCAAATGCCGCGCGAGAAATAGGGCAGGCCGGGGGATCGCTTTGGCTAACGGGCGAAATGCGGGATAGGGCTCACGTGCACACGCACTGCCGTTCACGCCCCGCACCAGGAAAGGGCAGGCCGGGGGATCGCTTTGGCTAACGGGCAAAATGCGGGATAGGGCTCACGTGCACACGCACTGCCGTTCACGCCCCGCACGAGAATTAGGGCAGGCCTGAGGATCGCTTTGGCTGCCGGGCGAAATGCGGGATAGGGCTCACGTGCACACACACTGCCATTTACGCCCCGCACCAGGAAAGGGCAGGCCGGGGGATCGCTTTGGCTAACGGGCGAAATGCGGGATAGGGCTCACGTGCACACGCACTGCCGTTCACGCCCCGCGCCAGGTAAGAGCAGGCCTGAGGAACGCTTTGGCTGCCGGGCGAAATGCGGGATAGGGCTCACGTGCACACGCACTGCCGTTCACGCCCCGCACCAGGAAAGGGCAGGCCGGGGGATCGCTTTGGCTAACGGGCGAAATGCGGGATAGGGCTCGCATGCACACGCACTGCCGTTCACGCCCCGCACCAGGAAAGGGCAGGCCGGGGGATCGCTTTGGCTGCCGGGCGAAATGCGGGATAGGGCTCACGTGCACACGCACTGCCGTTCACGCCCCGCACCAGGAAAGGGCAGGCCGGGGGAACGCTTTGGCTGCCGGGCAAAATGCGGGATAGGGCTCACGTGCACACGCACTGCCGTTCACGCCCCGCACGAGAATTAGGGCAGGCCTGAGGATCGCTTTGGCTGCCGGGCGAAATGCGGGATAGGGCTCACGTGCACACGCACTGCCGTTCACGCCCCGCACCAGGAAAGGGCAGGCCGGGGGATCGCTTTGGCTAACGGGCGAAATGCGGGATAGGGCTCACGTGCACACGCACTGCCGTTCACGCCCCGCGCCAGGTAAGAGCAGGCCTGAGGAACGCTTTGGCTGCCGGGCGAAATGCGGGATAGGGCTCACGTGCACACGCACTGCCGTTCACGCCCCGCACCAGGAAAGGGCAGGCCGGGGGATCGCTTTGGCTAACGGGCGAAATGCGGGATAGGGCTCACGTGCACACGCACTGCCGTTCACGCCCCGCACCAGGAAAGGGCAGGCCGGGGGATCGCTTTGGCTGCCGGGCAAAATGCGGGATAGGGCTCACGTGCACACGCACTGCCGTTCACGCCCCGCGCCAGGTAAGAGCAGGCCTGAGGAACGCTTTGGCTGCCGGGCAAAATGCGAAATAGGGCTCGCATGCACACGCACTGCCGTTCACGCCCCGCACCAGGAAAGGGCAGGCCGGGGGATCGCTTTGGCTAACGGGCAAAATGCGGGATAGGGCTCACGTGCACACGCACTGCCGTTCGCGCCCCGCACCAGGAAAGGGCAGGCCGGGGGATCGCTTTGGCTGCCGGGCAAAATGCGGGATAGGGCTCACGTGCACACGCACTGCCGTTCACGCCCCGCACCAAGAAAGGGCAGGCCGGGGGAACGCTTTGGCTGCCGGGCAAAATGCGGGATAGGGCTCACGTGCACACGCACTGCCGTTCACGCCCCGCGCCAGGTAAGAGCAGGCCTGAGGAACGCTTTGGCTGCCGGGCAAAATGCGGGATAGGGATCACGTGCACACGCACTGCCGTTCACGCCCCGCACCAGGAAAGGGCAGGCCGGGGGATCGCTTTGGCTAACGGGCAAAATGCAGGGTAGGCCTCACGTGCACACGCACTGCCGTTCGCGCCCCGCACCAGGAAAGGGCAGGCCGGGGGATCGCTTTGGCTAACGGGCAAAATGCGGGATAGGGCTCGCATGCACACGCACTGCCGTTCACGCCCCGCGCCAGGTAAGAGCATGCCGGGGGATCGCTTTGGCTAACGGGAAAAATGCGGGATAGGGCTCACGTGCACACGCACTGCCGTTCACGCCCCGCGCCAGGTAAGAGCAGGCCTGAGGAACGCTTTGGCTAACGGGCAAAATGCAGGGTAGGGCTCACGTGCACACGCACTGCCGTTCGCGCCCCGCACCAGGAAAGGGCAGGCCGGGGGATCGCTTTGGCTAACGGGCGAAATGCGGGATAGGGCTCGCATGCACACGCACTGCCGTTCACGCCCCGCACCAGGAAAGGGCAGGCCGGGGGATCGCTTTGGCTAACGGGCAAAATGCAGGGTAGGGCTCGAATGCACACGCACTGCCGTTCACGCCCCGCACCAGGAAAGGGCAGGCCGGGGGATCGCTTTGGCTAACGGGCAAAATGCGGGATAGGGCTCGCATGCACACGCACTGCCGTTCACGCCCCGCACCAGGAAAGGGCAGGCCGGGGGAACGCTTTGGCTAACGGGCGAAATGCGGGATAGGGCTCGCATGCACACGCACTGCCGTTCACGCCCCGCACCAGGAAAGGGCAGGCCGGGGGATCGCTTTGGCTGCCGGGCAAAATGCGGGATAGGGCTCACGTGCACACGCACTGCCGTTCACGCCCCGCGCCAGGTAAGAGCAGGCCTGAGGAACGCTTTGGCTGCCGGGCAAAATGCGGGATAGGGCTCACGTGCACACGCACTGCCGTTCACGCCCCGCGCCAGGTAAGAGCAGGCCTGAGGAACGCTTTGGCTGCCGGGCAAAATGCGGGATAGGGATCACGTGCACACGCACTGCCGTTCACGCCCCGCACCAGGAAAGGGCAGGCCGGGGGATCGCTTTGGCTAACGGGCAAAATGCAGGGTAGGCCTCACGTGCACACGCACTGCCGTTCGCGCCCCGCACCAGGAAAGGGCAGGCCGGGGGATCGCTTTGGCTAACGGGCAAAATGCGGGATAGGGCTCGCATGCACACGCACTGCCGTTCACGCCCCGCGCCAGGTAAGAGCATGCCGGGGGATCGCTTTGGCTGCCGGGCGAAATGCGGGATAGGGCTCACGTGCACACGCACTGCCGTTCACGCCCCGCCCCAGGAAAGGGCAGGCCGGGGGATCGCTTTGGCTGCCGGGCAAAATGCAGGGTAGGGCTCACGTGCACACGCACTGCCGTTCGCGCCCCGCACCAGGAAAGGGCAGGCCGGGGGATCGCTTTGGCTAACGGGCGAAATGCGGGATAGGGCTCGCATGCACACGCACTGCCGTTCACGCCCCGCACCAGGAAAGGGCAGGCCGGGGGATCGCTTTGGCTAACGGGCAAAATGCAGGGTAGGGCTCGAATGCACACGCACTGCCGTTCACGCCCCGCACCAGGAAAGGGCAGGCCGGGGGATCGCTTTGGCTAACGGGCAAAATGCGGGATAGGGCTCGCATGCACACGCACTGCCGTTCACGCCCCGCACCAGGAAAGGGCAGGCCGGGGGAACGCTTTGGCTAACGGGCGAAATGCGGGATAGGGCTCGCATGCACACGCACTGCCGTTCACGCCCCGCACCAGGAAAGGGCAGGCCGGGGGATCGCTTTGGCTGCCGGGCAAAATGCGGGATAGGGCTCACGTGCACACGCACTGCCGTTCACGCCCCGCACGAGAATTAGGGCAGGCCTGAGGAACGCTTTGGCTGCCGGGCGAAATGCGGGATAGGGCTCACGTGCACACGCACTGCCGTTCACGCCCCGCACCAGGAAAGGGCAGGCCGGGGGATCGCTTTGGCTGCCGGGCAAAATGCGGGATAGGGCTCACGTGCACACGCACTGCCGTTCACGCCCCGCGCCAGGTACGAGCAGGCCTGAGGAACGCTTTGGCTGCCGGGCAAAATGCGGGATAGGGCTCACGTGCACACGCACTGCCGTTCACGCCCCGCGCCAGGAAAGGGCAGGCCGGGGGATCGCTTTGGCTAACGGGCGAAATGCGGGATAGGGCTCACGTGCACACGCACTGCCGTTCACGCCCCGCACCAGGAAAGGGCAGGCCGGGGGATCGCTTTGGCTGCCGGGCAAAATGCGGGATAGGGCTCACGTGCACACGCACTGCCGTTCGCGCCCCGCACCAGGAAAGGGCAGGCCGGGGGATCGCTTTGGCTAACGGGCAAAATGCGGGATAGGGATCACGTGCACACGCACTGCCGTTCACGCCCCGCACCAGGAAAGGGCAGGCCGGGGGATCGCTTTGGCTGCCGGGCGAAATGCGGGATAGGGCTCACGTGCACACGCACTGCCGTTCACGCCCCGCTCCAGGTAAGAGCAGGCCTGAGGAACGCTTTGGCTGCCGGGCAAAATGCGGGATAGGGCTCACGTGCACACGCACTGCCGTTCGCGCCCCGCACCAGGAAAGGGCAGGCCGGGGGATCGCTTTGGCTGCCGGGCAAAATGCGGGATAGGGCTCACGTGCACACGCACTGCCGTTCACGCCCCGCACCAGGAAAGGGCAGGCCGGGGGAACGCTTTGGCTGCCGGGCAAAATGCGGGATAGGGCTCACGTGCACACGCACTGCCGTTCACGCCCCGCACCAGGAAAGGGCAGGCCTGAGGAACGCTTTGGCTGCCGGGCGAAATGCGGGATAGGGCTCGCGTGCACACGCACTGCCGTTCACGCCCCGCACCAGGAAAGGGCAGGCCGGGGGAACGCTTTGGCTGCCGGGCAAAATGCAGGGTAGGGCTCACGTGCACACGCACTGCCGTTCACGCCCCGCTCCAGGTAAGAGCAGGCCTGAGGAACGCTTTGGCTGCCGGGCAAAATGCGAAATAGGGCTCGCATGCACACGCACTGCCGTTCACGCCCCGCACCAGGAAAGGGCAGGCCGGGGGATCGCTTGGCTAACGGGCAAAATGCGGGATAGGGCTCACGTGCACACGCACTGCCGTTCGCGCCCCGCACCAGGAAAGGGCAGGCCGGGGGATCGCTTTGGCTGCCGGGCAAAATGCGGGATAGGGCTCACGTGCACACGCACTGCCGTTCACGCCCCGCGCCAGGTAAGAGCAGGCCTGAGGAACGCTTTGGCTGCCGGGCAAAATGCGGGATAGGGATCACGTGCACACGCACTGCCGTTCACGCCCCGCACCAGGAAAGGGCAGGCCGGGGGATCGCTTTGGCTAACGGGCAAAATGCAGGGTAGGGCTCACGTGCACACGCACTGCCGTTCGCGCCCCGCACCAGGAAAGGGCAGGCCGGGGGATCGCTTTGGCTAACGGGCAAAATGCGGGATAGGGCTCGCATGCACACGCACTGCCGTTCACGCCCCGCGCCAGGTAAGAGCATGCCGGGGGATCGCTTTGGCTGCCGGGCGAAATGCGGGATAGGGCTCACGTGCACACGCACTGCCGTTCACGCCCCGCGCCAGGTAAGAGCAGGCCTGAGGAACGCTTTGGCTGCCGGGCAAAATGCGGGATAGGGATCACGTGCACACGCACTGCCGTTCACGCCCCGCACCAGGAAAGGGCAGGCCGGGGGATCGCTTTGGCTAACGGGAAAAATGCGGGATAGGGCTCACGTGCACACGCACTGCCGTTCGCGCCCCGCACCAGGAAAGGGCAGGCCGGGGGATCGCTTTGGCTAACGGGCAAAATGCGGGATAGGGCTCGCATGCACACGCACTGCCGTTCACGCCCCGCGCCAGGTAAGAGCATGCCGGGGGATCGCTTTGGCTAACGGGAAAAATGCAGGGTAGGGCTCGAATGCACACGCACTGCCGTTCACGCCCCGCACCAGGAAAGGGCAGGCCGTGGGATCGCTTTGGCTGCCGGGCGAAATGTGGGATAGGGCTCGCATGCACACGCACTGCCGTTCACGCCCCGCGCCAGGTAAGAGCAGGCCTGAGGAACGCTTTGGCTGCCGGGCAAAATGCGGGATAGGGCTCACGTGCACACGCACTGCCGTTCACGCCCCGCGCCAGGAAAGGGCAGGCCGGGGGATCGCTTTGACTGCCGGGCAAAATGCGGGATAGGGCTCACGTGCACACGCACTGCCGTTCACGCCCCGCCCCAGGAAAGGGCAGGCCGGGGGATCGCTTTGGCTAACGGGCAAAATGCGGGATAGGGCTCACGTGCACACGCACTGCCGTTCGCGCCCCGCACCAGGAAAGGGCAGGCCGGGGGATCGCTTTGGCTGCCGGGCAAAATGCAGGGTAGGGCTCACGTGCACACGCACTGCCGTTCACGCCCCGCGCCAGGTAAGAGCAGGCCTGAGGAACGCTTTGGCTGCCGGGCAAAATGCGGGATAGGGATCACGTGCACACGCACTGCCGTTCACGCCCCGCGCCAGGAAAGGGCAGGCCGGGGGATCGCTTTGGCTAACGGGCGAAATGCGGGATAGGGCTCGCATGCACACGCACTGCCGTTCACGCCCCGCACCAGGAAAGGGCAGGCCGGGGGATCGCTTTGGCTAACGGGCAAAATGCAGGGTAGGGCTCGAATGCACGTGCACTGCCGTTCACGGCCCGCGCCAGGAAAGGGCAGGCCGGGGGAACGCTTTGGCTGCCGGGCAAAATGCGGGATAGGGCTCACGTGCACACGCACTGCCGTTCACGCCCCGCACCAGGAAAGGGCAGGCCTGAGGAACGCTTTGGCTGCCGGGCAAAATGCGGGATAGGGCTCACGTGCACACGCACTGCCGTTCACGCCCCGCACCAGGAAAGGGCAGGCCTGAGGAACGCTTTGGCTAACGGGCAAAATGCAGGGTAGGGCTCACGTGCACACGCACTGCCGTTCGCGCCCCGCACCAGGAAAGGGCAGGCCGGGGGATCGCTTTGGCTAACGGGCAAAATGCGGGATAGGGCTCACGTGCACACGCACTGCCGTTCACGCCCCGCACCAGGAAAGGGCAGGCCGGGGGAACGCTTTGGCTAACGGGCGAAATGCGGGATAGGGCTCGCATGCACACGCACTGCCGTTCACGCCCCGCACCAGGAAAGGGCAGGCCGGGGGATCGCTTTGGCTGCCGGGCAAAATGCGGGATAGGGCTCACGTGCACACGCACTGCCGTTCACGCCCCGCACGAGAATTAGGGCAGGCCTGAGGAACGCTTTGGCTGCCGGGCGAAATGCGGGATAGGGCTCACGTGCACACGCACTGCCGTTCACGCCCCGCACCAGGAAAGGGCAGGCCGGGGGATCGCTTTGGCTGCCGGGCAAAATGCGGGATAGGGCTCACGTGCACACGCACTGCCGTTCACGCCCCGCGCCAGGTACGAGCAGGCCTGAGGAACGCTTTGGCTGCCGGGCAAAATGCGGGATAGGGCTCACGTGCACACGCACTGCCGTTCACGCCCCGCGCCAGGAAAGGGCAGGCCGGGGGATCGCTTTGGCTGCCGGGCAGAATGCGGGATAGGGATCACGTGCACACGCACTGCGCTTCACGCCCCGCGCCAGGTAAGAGCAGGCCGGGGGATCGCTTTGGCTGCCGGGCGAAATGCGGGATAGGGCTCACGTGCACACGCACTGCCGTTCACGCCCCGCACCAGGAAAGGGCAGGCCGGGGGATCGCTTTGGCTGCCGGGCAAAATGCGGGATAGGGCTCACGTGCACACGCACTGCCGTTCACGCCCCGCACCAGGAAAGGGCAGGCCGGGGGATCGCTTTGGCTGCCGGGCAGAATGCGGGATAGGGATCACGTGCACACGCACTGCGCTTCACGCCCCGCGCCAGGTAAGAGCAGGCCGGGGGATCGCTTTGGCTGCCGGGCGAAATGCGGGATAGGGCTCACGTGCACACGCACTGCCGTTCACGCCCCGCACCAGGAAAGGGCAGGCCGGGGGATCGCTTTGGCTAACGGGCAAAATGCGGGATAGGGATCACGTGCACACGCACTGCCGTTCACGCCCCGCACCAGGAAAGGGCAGGCCGGGGGATCGCTTTGGCTGCCGGGCGAAATGCGGGATAGGGATCACGTGCACACGCACTGCCGTTCACGCCCCGCTCCAG
Organism: Chlamydomonas incerta; assembly: GCA_016834605.1. NCBI lineage: Eukaryota > Viridiplantae > Chlorophyta > Chlorophyceae > Chlamydomonadales > Chlamydomonadaceae > Chlamydomonas > Chlamydomonas incerta. The sequence continues at coordinate 9,121 of JAEHOC010000276.1, read as the reverse complement.
GTAAGAGCAGGCCTGAGGAACGCTTTGGCTGCCGGGCAAAATGCGGGATAGGGCTCACGTGCACACGCACTGCCGTTCACGCCCCGCACCAGGAAAGGGCAGGCCGGGGGATCGCTTTGGCTGCCGGGCGAAATGCGGGATAGGGATCACGTGCACACGCACTGCCGTTCACGCCCCGCTCCAGGTAAGAGCAGGCCTGAGGAACGCTTTGGCTGCCGGGCGAAATGCGGGATAGGGCTCACGTGCACACGCACTGCCGTTCACGCCCCGCACCAGGAAAGGGCAGGCCGGGGGATCGCTTTGGCTGCCGGGCAAAATGCGGGATAGGGCTCACGTGCACACGCACTGCCGTTCACGCCCCGCGCCAGGTACGAGCAGGCCTGAGGAACGCTTTGGCTGCCGGGCAAAATGCGGGATAGGGCTCACGTGCACACGCACTGCCGTTCACGCCCCGCGCCAGGAAAGGGCAGGCCGGGGGATCGCTTTGGCTGCCGGGCAAAATGCGGGATAGGGCTCACGTGCACACGCACTGCCGTTCACGCCCCGCACCAGGAAAGGGCAGGCCGGGGGATCGCTTTGGCTGCCGGGCAGAATGCGGGATAGGGATCACGTGCACACGCACTGCGCTTCACGCCCCGCGCCAGGTAAGAGCAGGCCGGGGGATCGCTTTGGCTGCCGGGCGAAATGCGGGATAGGGCTCACGTGCACACGCACTGCCGTTCACGCCCCGCACCAGGAAAGGGCAGGCCGGGGGATCGCTTTGGCTAACGGGCAAAATGCGGGATAGGGATCACGTGCACACGCACTGCCGTTCACGCCCCGCACCAGGAAAGGGCAGGCCGGGGGATCGCTTTGGCTGCCGGGCGAAATGCGGGATAGGGATCACGTGCACACGCACTGCCGTTCACGCCCCGCTCCAGGTAAGAGCAGGCCTGAGGAACGCTTTGGCTGCCGGGCAAAATGCGGGATAGGGCTCACGTGCACACGCACTGCCGTTCACGCCCCGCGCCAGGAAAGGGCAGGCCGGGGGATCGCTTTGACTGCCGGGCAAAATGCGGGATAGGGCTCACGTGCACACGCACTGCCGTTCACGCCCCGCCCCAGGAAAGGGCAGGCCGGGGGATCGCTTTGGCTAACGGGCAAAATGCGGGATAGGGCTCACGTGCACACGCACTGCCGTTCACGCCCCGCGCCATGTAAGAGCAGGCCTGAGGAACGCTTTGACTGCCGGGCAAAATGCGGAATAGGGCTCACGTGCACACGCACTGCCGTTCACGCCCCGCACCAGGAAAGGGCAGGCCGGGGGAACGCTTTGGCTAACGGGCAAAATGCGGGATAGGGCTCGCATGCACACGCACTGCCGTTCACGCCCCGCGCCAGGTAAGAGCATGCCGGGGGATCGCTTTGGCTAACGGGAAAAATGCAGGGTAGGGCTCGAATGCACACGCACTGCCGTTCACGCCCCGCACCAGGAAAGGGCAGGCCGTGGGATCGCTTTGGCTGCCGGGCGAAATGTGGGATAGGGCTCGCATGCACACGCACTGCCGTTCACGCCCCGCGCCAGGTAAGAGCAGGCCTGAGGAACGCTTTGGCTGCCGGGCAAAATGCGGGATAGGGCTCACGTGCACACGCACTGCCGTTCACGCCCCGCGCCAGGAAAGGGCAGGCCGGGGGATCGCTTTGGCTAACGGGCAAAATGCGGGATAGGGCTCACGTGCACACGCACTGCCGTTCGCGCCCCGCACCAGGAAAGGGCAGGCCGGGGGATCGCTTTGGCTGCCGGGCAAAATGCAGGGTAGGGCTCACGTGCACACGCACTGCCGTTTCACGCCCCGCGCCAGGTAAGAGCAGGCCTGAGGAACGCTTTGGCTGCCGGGCAAACTGCGGGATAGGGATCACGTGCACACGCACTGCCGTTCACGCCCCGCGCCAGGAAAGGGCAGGCCGGGGGATCGCTTTGGCTAACGGGCGAAATGCGGGATAGGGCTCGCATGCACACGCACTGCCGTTCACGCCCCGCACCAGGAAAGGGCAGGCCGGGGGATCGCTTTGGCTAACGGGCAAAATGCAGGGTAGGGCTCGAATGCACACGCACTGCCGTTCACGCCCCGCACCAGGAAAGGGCAGGCCGGGGGATCGCTTTGCTAACGGGCAAAATGCGGGATAGGGCTCGCATGCACACGCACTGCCGTTCACGCCCCGCACCAGGAAAGGGCAGGCCGGGGGAACGCTTTGGCTAACGGGCGAAATGCGGGATAGGGCTCGCATGCACACGCACTGCCGTTCACGCCCGCACCAGGAAAGGGCAGGCCGGGGGATCGCTTTGGCTGCCGGGCAAAATGCGGGATAGGGCTCACGTGCACACGCACTGCCGTTCACGCCCCGCACGAGAATTAGGGCAGGCCTGAGGAACGCTTTGGCTGCCGGGCGAAATGCGGGATAGGGCTCACGTGCACACGCACTGCCGTTCACGCCCCGCACGAGAATTAGGGCAGGCCTGAGGAACGCTTTGGCTGCCGGGCGAAATGCGGGATAGGGCTCACGTGCACACGCACTGCCGTTCACGCCCCGCACCAGGAAAGGGCAGGCCGGGGGATCGCTTTGGCTGCCGGGGCAAAATGCGGGATAGGGCTCACGTGCACACGCACTGCCGTTCACGCCCCGCGCCAGGTACGAGCAGGCCTGAGGAACGCTTTGGCTGCCGGGCAAAATGCGGGATAGGGCTCACGTGCACACGCACTGCCGTTCACGCCCCGCGCCAGGAAAGGGCAGGCCGGGGGATCGCTTTGGCTAACGGGCAAAATGCGGGATAGGGCTCACGTGCACACGCACTGCCGTTCGCGCCCCGCACCAGGAAAGGGCAGGCCGGGGGATCGCTTTGGCTGCCGGGCAAAATGCGGGATAGGGCTCACGTGCACACGCACTGCCCTTCACGCCCCGCGCCAGGTAAGAGCAGGCCGGGGGATCGCTTTGGCTAACGGGCAAAATGCGGGATAGGGCTCACGTGCACACGCACTGCCGTTCACGCCCCGCACCAGGAAAGGGCAGGCCGGGGGATCGCTTTGGCTAACGGGCAAAATGCGGGATAGGGATCACGTGGCACACGCACTGCCGTTCACGCCCCGCACCAGGAAAGGCAGGCCGGGGGATCGCTTTGGCTGCCGGCGAAATGCAGGGTAGGGCTCACGTGCACACGCACTGCCGTTCGCGCCCCGCACCAGGAAAGGGCAGGCCAGGGGGATCGCTTTGGCTAACGGGCGAACTGCGGGATAGGCTCACGTGCACACGCACTGCCGTTCCGCCCCGCACCAGGAAAGGGCAGGCCGGGGGATCGCTTTGGCTGCCGGGCAAAATGCGGGATAGGGCTCACGTGCACACGCACTGCCGTTCACGCCCCGCACCAGGAAAGGGCAGGCCGGGGGAACGCTTTGGCTGCCGGGCGAAATGCGGGATAGGGCTCACGTGCACACGCACTGCCGTTCACGCCCGCACCAGGAAAGGGCAGGCCGGGGGATCGCTTGGCTAACGGGCGAAATGCGGGATAGGGCTCACGTGCACACGCACTGCCGTTCACGCCCCGCACCAGGAAAGGGCAGGCCGGGGGAACGCTTTGGCTAACGGGCAAAATGCAGGGTAGGGCTCGAATGCACACGCACTGCCGTTCACGCCCCGCACCAGGAAAGGGCAGGCCGGGGGATCGCTTTGGCTAACGGGCAAAATGCGGGATAGGGCTCGCATGCACACGCACTGCCGTTCACGCCCCGCACCAGGAAAGGGCAGGCCGGGGGAACGCTTTGGCTGCCGGGCGAAATGCGGGATAGGGCTCGCATGCACACGCACTGCCGTTCACGCCCCGCACCAGGAAAGGGCAGGCCGGGGGATCGCTTTGGCTGCCGGGCAAAATGCGGGATAGGGCTCACGTGCACACGCACTGCCGTTCACGCCCCGCACGAGAATTAGGGCAGGCCTGAGGAACGCTTTGGCTGCCGGGCGAAAATGCGGGATAGGCTCACGTGCACACGCACTGCCGTTCACGCCCCGCACGAGAATTAGGGCAGGCCTGAGGAACGCTTTGGCTGCCGGCGAAATGCGGGATAGGGCTCACGTGCACACGCACTGCCGTTCACGCCCCGCACCAGGAAAGGCAGGCCGGGGGATCGCTTTGGCTGCCGGGCAAATGCGGGATAGGGCTCACGTGCACACGCACTGCCGTTCACGCCCCGCGCCAGGTACGAGCAGGCCTGAGGAACGCTTTGGCTGCCGGGCAAAATGCGGGATAGGGCTCACGTGCACACGCACTGCCGTCACGCCCCCGCGCCAGGAAAGGGCAGGCCGGGGGATCGCTTTGGCTAACGGGCAAAATGCGGGATAGGGCTCACGTGCACACGCACTGCCGTTCGCGCCCCGCACCAGGAAAGGGCAGGCCGGGGGATCGCTTTGGCTGCCGGGCAAAATGCGGGATAGGGCTCACGTGCACACGCACTGCCCTTCACGCCCCGCGCCAGGTAAGAGCAGGCCGGGGGATCGCTTTGGCTACGGGCAAAATGCGGGATAGGGCTCACGTGCACACGCACTGCCGTTCACGCCCCGCACCAGGAAAAGGCAGGCCGGGGGATCGCTTTGGCTAACGGGCAAAATGCGGGATAGGGATCACGTGCACACGCACTGCCTGTTCACGCCCCGCACCAGGAAAGGGCAGGCCGGGGGATCGCTTTGGCTGCCGGGCGAAATGCAGGGTAGGGCTCACGTGCACACGCACTGCCGTTCGCGCCCCGCACCAGGAAAGGGCAGGCCGGGGGATCGCTTTGGCTAACGGGCGAACTGCGGGATAGGGCTCACGTGCACACGCACTGCCGTTCGCGCCCCGCACCAGGAAAGGGCAGGCCGGGGGATCGCTTTGGCTGCCGGGCAAAATGCGGGATAGGGCTCACGTGCACACGCACTGCCGTTCACGCCCGCACCAGGAAAGGGCAGGCCGGGGGAACGCTTTGGCTGCCGGGCGAAATGCGGGGATAGGGCTCACGTGCACACGCACTGCCGTTCACGCCCCGCACAGGAAAGGGCAGGCCGGGGGATCGCTTTGGCTTAACGGGCGAAATGCGGGATAGGGCTCACGTGCCCACGCACTGCCGTTCACGCCCCGCACCAGGAAAGGGCAGGCCGGGGGAACGCTTTGGCTGCCCGGGCAAAATGCGGGATAGGGCTCCACGTGCACACGCACTGCCGTTCACGCCCCGCACCAGGAAAGGGCAGGCCGGGGGATCGCTTTGGCTAACGGCGAAATGCGGGATAGGGCTCACGTGCACACGCACTGCCGTTCACGCCCGCACGAGAATTAGGGCAGGCCTGAGGAACGCTTGATGTACGGGCGAAATGCGGGATAGGGCTCACGTGCACAGCACTGCCGTCACGCCCCGCACCAGGAAGGGCAGGCCGGGGGGATCGCTTTGGCTAACGGGCGAAATGCGGGATAGGGCTCACGTGCACACGCACTGCCGTTCAACGCCCCGCTCCAGGTAAGAGCAGGCCTGAGGAACGCTTTGCTGCCGGGCAAAATGCGGGATAGGGCTCACGTGCACACGCACTGCCGTTCACGCCCCGCCACCAGGAAAGGGCAGGCCGGGGGATCGCTTTGGCTAACGGGCAAAATGCGGGATAGGGCTCACGTGCACACGCACTGCCGTTCACGCCCCGCACCAGGTAAGGGCAGGCCGGGGGATCGCTTTGGCTGCCGGGCAAAATGCGGGATAGGGCTCACGTGCACACGCACTGCCGTTCACGCCCCGCGCCAGGTAAGAGCAGGCCTGGGGAACGCTTTGGCTGCCGGGCAAAATGCGGGATAGGGCTCACGTGCACACGCACTGCCGTTCACGCCCGCACCAGGAAAGGGCAGGCCGGGGAACGCTTTGGCTGCCGGGCAAAATGCGGGATAGGGCTCACGTGCACACGCACTGCCGTTCACGCCCCGCGCCAGGTAAGAGCAGGCCTGAGGGAACGCTTTGGCTGCCGGGCAAAATGCGGGATAGGGCTCAAATGCACACGCACTGCCGTTCACGCCCCGCACCAGGAAAGGGCAGGCCGGGGGATCGCTTTGGCTAACGGGCAAAATGCGGGATAGGGCTCACGTGCACACGCACTGCCGTTCACGCCCCGCGCCAGGAGCAGGCCTGGGGAACGCTTTGGCTGCCGGGCAAAATGCGGGATAGGGCTCACGTGCACACGCACTGCCGTTCACGCCCCGCACCAGGAAGGGCAGGCCGGGGGATCGCTTTGGCTAACGGGCAAAATGCGGGATAGGGCTCACGTGCACACGCACTGCCGTTCACGCCCCGCACCAGGAAAGGGCAGCCCGGGGATCGCTTTGGCTGCCGGGCAAAATGCGGGATAGGGCTCACGTGCACACGCACTGCCGTTCACGCCCCGCCCAGGAAAGGGCAGGCCGGGGGATCGCTTTGGCTAACGGGCAAAATGCGGGATAGGGCTCACGTGCACACGCACTGCCGTTCACGCCCCGCACCAGGAAGGGCAGGCCGGGGGATCGCTTTGGCTGCCGGGCAAAATGCGGGATAGGGCTCACGTGCACACGCACTGCCGTTCACGCCCCGCACCAGGAAAGGGCAGGCCGGGGGATCGCTTTGGCTGCCGGGCAAAATGCGGGATAGGGCTCACGTGCACACGCACTGCCGTTCACGCCCCGCACCAGGAAAGGCAGGCCGGGGGAACGCTTTGGCTGCCGGGCAAAATGCGGGATAGGGCTCACGTGCACACGCACTGCCGTTCACGCCCCGCACCAGGAAAGGGCAGGCCGGGGGATCGCTTTGGCTAACGGGCAAAATGCGGGTAGGGCTCACGTGCACACGCACTGCCGTTCACGCCCCGCACCAGGAAAGGGCAGGCCGGGGGATCGCTTTGGCTGCCGGGCGAAATGCGGGATAGGGCTCACGTGCACACGCACTGCCGTTCACGCCCCGCGCCAGGAAGAGCAGGCCTGGGAACGCTTTGGCTGCCGGGCAAAATGCGGGATAGGGCTCACGTGCACACGCACTGCCGTTCACGCCCCGCACCAGGAAAGGGCAGGCCGTGGGAACGCTTTGGCTGCCGGGCAAAATGCGGGATAGGGCTCACGTGCACACGCACTGCCGTTCACGCCCGCACCAGGAAAGGCAGGCCGGGGATCGCTTTGGCTAACGGGCGAAATGCGGGATAGGGCTCACGTGCACACGCACTGCCGTTCACGCCCCGCACCAGGAAAGGGCAGGCCGGGGGATCGCTTTGGCTGCCGGGCAAAATGCGGGATAGGGCTCACGTGCACACGCACTGCCGTTCACGCCCCGCACCAGGAAAGGGCAGGCCGGGGGATCGCTTTGGCTAACGGGCGAAATGCGGGATAGGGCTCACGTGCACACGCACTGCCGTTCGCGCCCCGCACCAGAATTAGGGCAGGCCTGGGAACGCTTTGGCTGCCGGGCGAAATGCGGGATAGGGCTCACGTGCACACGCACTGCCGTTCACGCCCGCACCAGAATTAGGGCAGGCCGGGGGATCGCTTTGGCTAACGGGCGAAATGCGGGATAGGGCTCACGTGCACACGCACTGCCGTTCACGCCCCGCGCCAGGTAAGAGCAGGCCTGAGGAACGCTTTGGCTGCCGGGCAAAATGCGGGTAGGGCTCACGTGCACACGCACTGCCGTTCACGCCCCGCACCAGGAAAGGCAGGCCGGGGGATCGCTTTGGCTGCCGGGCGAAATGCGGGATAGGGATCACGTGCACACGCACTGCCGTTCACGCCCGCGCCAGGTAAGAGCAGGCCTGAGGAACGCTTTGGCTAACGGGAAAAATGCGGGTAGGGCTCACGTGCACACGCACTGCCGTTCACGCCGCGCACCAGGAAAGGGCAGGCCGGGGGATCGCTTTGGCTGCCGGGCAAAATGCGGGATAGGGCTCACGTGCACACGCACTGCCGTTCACGCCCCGCACCAGGAAAGGGCAGGCGGGGGGGACGCTTGGCTGCCGGGCGAAAATGCGGAATAGGGCTCACGTGCACACGCACTGCCGTTCACGCCCCGCACCAGGAAAGGGCAGGCCGGGGGATCGCTTTGGCTAACGGGCGAAATGCGGGATAGGGCTCACGTGCACACGCACTGCCGTTCGCGCCCCGCACGAGAATTAGGGCAGGCCAGGGTACTGCTCTGGCTGCCGGGCGAAATGCGGGATAGGGCTCACGTGCACACGCACTGCCGTTCACGCCCGCACCAGGAAAGGGCAGGCCGGGGATCGCTTTGGCTACCGGGCGAAATGCGGGATAGGGCTCACGTGCACACGCACTGCCGTTCACGCCCCGCGCCAGGTAAGAGCAGGCCTGGGGACGCTTTGGCTGCCGGCAAAATGCAGGGTAGGGCTCACGTGCACACGCACTGCCGTTCACGCCCCGCACCAGGAAAGGGCAGGCCGGGGGATCGCTTTGGCTGCGGGCGAATGCGGGATAGGGCTCCAGTGCACACGCACTGCCGTTCACGCCCCGCGCCAGGTAAGAGCAGGCTGGGAACGCTTTGCTAACGGGAAAAATGCAGGGTAGGGCTCACGTGCACACGCACTGCCGTTCACGCCCCGCACCAGGAAAGGGCAGGCCGGGGGATCGCTTTGGCTGCCGGGCAAATGGGGATAGGGCTCACGTGCACACGCACTGCCGTTCACGCCCCGCACCAGGAAGGGCAGGCCGGGGATCGCTTTGGCTGCCGGGCGAAATGCGGGGATAGGGCTCGCATGCACGTGCACTGCCGATCACGCCCCGCGCCAGGTAAGAGCAGGCCGGGGGATCGCTTTGGCTAACGGGCAAAATGCGGGATAGGGCTCACGTGCACACCACTGCCGTTCACGCCCCGCACAGGAAAGAGCAGGCCTGAAGGAACGCTTTGGCTTGCGGGCAAAATGCGAAATAGGGCTCGCATGCACACGCACTGCCGTTCACGCCCGCGCCAGGTAAGAGCAGGCGGGGATCGCTTTGGCTAACGGGAAAAAATGCAGGGTAGGGCTCGAATGCACACGCACTGCCGTTCACGCACGCACCAGGAAAGGGCAGGCCGTGGGATCGCTTTGGCTGCGGGCAAAATGCGGGATAGGG
>JAEHOC010000275.1:0-27575 GCA_016834605.1 Chlamydomonas incerta | reverse complement strand
CCCCCGCCTCCCTTTCCTGGCGCGGCACTTGAACGGCAGTGCGTGTGAATGCGCATGCGAGCCCTACCCCGCATTTCGCCCGGCAGCCAGAGCGTTCCCCCGGCCTGCCTTTCCTGGCGCGGCACTTGAACGGCAGTGCGTGTGAATGCGCATGTGAGACCTACCCCGCATTTCGCCCGGCAGCCAGAGCGTTCCCCCGGCCTGCCCTTTCCTGGCGCGGCACTTGAACGGCAGTGCGTGTGAATGCGCATGTGAGCCCTCCTGCATTTCGCCCGGCAGCCAGAGCGTTCCCCCGGCCTGCCCTTTCCTGGCGCGGCACTTGAACGGCAGTGCGTGTGAATGCGCATGTGAGACCTACCCCGCATTCGCCCGGCAGCCAGAGCGTTCCCCCGGCCGGCCATTTCCTGGCGCGGCACTTGAACGGCAGTGCGTGTGAATGCGCATGTGAGCCCTACCCCTGTCGCCCGGCAGCCAGAGCGTTCCCCCGCCTGCCCTTTCCTGGCGCGGCACTTGAACGGCAGTGCGTGTGAATGCGCATGTGAGCCCTACCCCGCATTTCGCCCGGCAGCCAGAGCGTTCCCCCGGCCTGCCCCTTTCCTGGCCGGCACTTGAACGGCAGTGCGTGTGACTGCGCATGTGAGCCCTACCCCAATGTCGCCCGGCAGCCAGAGCGTTCCCCCGGCCTGCCCTTCCTGGCGCGGCACTTGAACGGCAGTGCGTGTGAATGCGCATGTGAGCCTACCCCGCATTTCGCCCGGCAGCCAGAGCGTTCCCCCGGCCTGCCCTTTCCTGGCGCGGCACTTGAACGGCAGTGCGTGTGAATGCGCATGTGACCTACCCCGATGTCGCCCGGCAGCCAGAGCGTTCCCCCCCTGCCCTTTCCTGGCGCGGCACTTGAACGGCAGTGCGTGTGAATGCGCATGTGAGCCCTACCCCATTCGCCCGGCAGCCAGAGCGTTCCCCCGGCCTGCCCTTTCCTGGCGCGGCACTTGAACGGCAGTGCGTGTGAATGCGCATGTGAGCCCTACCCCGCATTCGCCCGGCAGCCAGAGCGTTCCCCCGGCCTGCCCTTTCCTGCGCGGCACTTGAACGGCAGTGCGTGTGAATGCGCATGTGAGCCCCCCCGCATTTCGCCCGGCAGCCAGAGCGTTCCCCCGGCCTGCCCTTTCCTGGCGCGGCACTTGAACGGCAGTGCGTGTGAATGCGCATGTGAGCCCTACCCCGCATTTCGCCCGGCAGCCAGAGCGTTCCCCCGGCCTGCCCTTTCCTGCGCGGCACTTGAACGGCAGTGCGTGTGAATGCGCATGTGAGACCTACCCGCATTTCGCCCGGCAGCCAGAGCGTTCCCCGGCCTGCCCTTTCCTGGCGCGGCACTTGAACGGCAGTGCGTGTGAATGCGAGCCCTACCCCGCATGTCGCCCGGCAGCCAGAGCGTTCCCCCCGGCCTGCCTTTCCTGGCGCGGCACTTGAACGGCAGTGCGTGTGAATGCGCAGTGAGACCTACCCCGCATTTCACCCGGCAGCCAGAGCGATACCCCGGCCTGCCCTTTCCTGGCGCGGCACTTGAAGGGCAGTGCGTGTGCATGCGCATGCGAGCCCTACCCCGCATTTCGCCCGGCAGCCAGAGCGATACCCCGGCCTGCCCTTTCCTGGCGCGGCACTTGAACGGCAGTGCGTGTTAATGCGCATGTGAGCCCTACCCCGCATTTCGCCCCGCAGCCAGAGCGTTCCCCCGGCCTGCCCTTTCCTGGCGCGGCACTTGAACGGCAGTGCGTGTGAATGCGCATGTGAGCCCTACCCCGCATTTCGCCCGGCAGCCAGAGCGTTCCCCGGCCTGCCCTTTCCTGGCGCGGCACTTGAACGGCAGTGTGCCCTGTGTGACTTCGCAGTGAGCCTACCCCGCATTTCGCCGGCAGCCAGAGCGTTCCCCCCGCCTGCCCTTTCCTGGCGCGGCACTTGAACGGCAGTGCGTGTGAATGCGCTGTGAGCCCTACCCCGCATTTCGCCCGGCAGCCAGAGCGTTCCCCCGGCCTGCCCTTTCCTGGCGCGGCACTTGAACGGCAGTGCGTGTGAATGCGCATGTGAGCCTACCCCGCATTTCGCCCGGCAGCCAGAGCGTTCCCCCGCCTGCCCTTTCCTGGCGCGGCACTTGAACGGCAGTGCGTGTGAATGCGCATGTGAGACCTACCCCGCATTTCGCCCGGCAGCCAGAGCGTTCCCCCGGCCTGCCCTTTCCTGGCGCGGCACTTGAACGGCAGTGCGTGTGAATGCGCATGTGAGACCTACCCCGCATTTCGCCCGGCAGCCAGAGCGTTCCCCCGGCCTGCCCTTTCCTGGCGCGGCACTTGAACGGCAGTGCGTGTGAATGCGCATGTGAGACCTACCCCGCATTTCGCCCGGCAGCCAGAGCGTTCCCCCGGCCTGCCCTTTCCTGGCGCGGCACTTGAACGGCAGTGCGTGTGAATGCGCAGTGAGCCCTACCCCGATTTCGCCCGGCAGCCAGAGCGTTCCCCCGGCCTGCCCTTTCCTGGCGCGGCACTTGAACGGCAGTGCGTGTGAATGCGCATGTGAGACCTACCCCGCATTTCGCCCGGCAGCCAGAGCGTTCCCCCGGCCTGCCCTTTCCTGGCGCGGCACTTGAACGGCAGTGCGTGTGAATGCGCATGTGAGACCTACCCCGCATTTCGCCCGGCAGCCAGAGCGTTCCCCCGCCTGCCCTTTCCTGGCGCGGCACTTGAACGGCAGTGCGTGTGAATGCGCAGTCCCTACCCCGCATTTCGCCCGGCAGCCCAGCGTTCCCCCGGCCTGCCCTTTCCTGGCGCGGCACTTGAACGGCAGTGCGTGTGAATGCGCATGTGAGACCTACCCCGCATTTCGCCCGGCAGCCAGAGCGTTCCCCCGGCCTGCCCTTTCCTGGCGCGGCACTTGAACGGCAGTGCGTGTGAATGCGAGCCCTACCCCGCATTTCGCCCGGCAGCCAGAGCGTTCCCCCGGCCTGCCCTTTCCTGGCGCGGCACTTGAACGGCAGTGCGTGTGAATGCGCATGTGAGCCCTACCCCGCATTTCGCCCGGCAGCCAGAGCGTTCCCCCGGCCTGCCCTTTCCTGGCGCGGCACTTGAACGGCAGTGCGTGTGAATGCGCATGTGAGACCTACCCCGCATTTCGCCCGGCAGCCAGAGCGTTCCCCCGGCCTGCCCTTTCCTGGCGCGGCACTTGAACGGCAGTGCGTGTGAATGCGCATGTGAGCCTACCCCGCATTTCGCCCGGCAGCCACAGCGTTCCCCCGGCCTGCCCTTTCCTGGCGCGGCACTTGAACGGCAGTGCGTGTGAATGCGCATGTGAGCCTACCCCGCATTTCGCCCGGCAGCCAGAGCGTTCCCCCGGCCTGCCCTTTCCTGGCGCGGCACTTGAACGGCAGTGCGTGTGAATGCGCATGTGAGCCCTACCCCGCATTTCGCCCGGCAGCCAGAGCGTTCCCCCGGCCTGCCCTTTCCTGGCGCGGCACTTGAACGGCAGTGCGTGTGAATGCGAGCCCTACCCCGCATTTCGCCCGGCAGCCAGAGCGTTCCCCCCGCCTGCCCTTTCCTGGCGCGGCACTTGAACGGCAGTGCGTGTGAATGCGCATGTGAGACCTACCCCGCATTTCGCCCGGCAGCCAGAGCGTTCCCCCGGCCTGCCCTTTCCTGGCGCGGCACTTGAACGGCAGTGCGTGTGAATGCGCATGTGAGACCTACCCCGCATTTCGCCCGGCAGCCAGAGCGTTCCCCCGGCCTGCCCTTTCCTGGCGCGGCACTTGAACGGCAGTGCGTGTGAATGCGCATGTGAGCCCTACCCCGCATTTCGCCCGGCAGCCAGAGCGTTCCCCCGGCCTGCCCTTTCCTGGCGCGGCACTTGAACGGCAGTGCGTGTGAATGCGCATGTGAGCCCTACCCCGCATTTCGCCCGGCAGCCAGAGCGTTCCCCCGGCCTGCCCTTTCCTGGCGCGGCACTTGAACGGCAGTGCGTGTGAATGCGCATGTGAGACCTACCCCGCATTTCGCCCGGCAGCCAGAGCGTTCCCCCGGCCTGCCCTTTCCTGGCGCGGCACTTGAACGGCAGTGCGTGTGAATGCGCATGTGAGACCTACCCCGCATTTCGCCCGGCAGCCAGAGCGTTCCCCCCGCCTGCCCTTTCCTGGCGCGGCACTTGAACGGCAGTGCGTGTGAATGCGAGCCCTACCCCGCATTTCGCCCGGCAGCCAGAGCGTTCCCCCGGCCTGCCCTTTCCTGGCGCGGCACTTGAACGGCAGTGCGTGTGAATGCGCATGTGAGCCCTACCCCGCATTTCGCCCGGCAGCCAGAGCGTTCCCCCGGCCTGCCCTTTCCTGGCGCGGCACTTGAACGGCAGTGCGTGTGAATGCGCATGTGAGCCTACCCCGCATTTCGCCCGGCAGCCAGAGCGTTCCCCCGGCCTGCCCTTTCCTGGCGCGGCACTTGAACGGCAGTGCGTGTGAATGCGCATGTGAGCCCTACCCCGCATTTCGCCCGGCAGCCAGAGCGTTCCCCCGGCCTGCCCTTTCCTGGCGCGGCACTTGAACGGCAGTGCGTGTGAATGCGCATGTGAGCCCTACCCCGCATTTCGCCCGGCAGCCAGAGCGTTCCCCCGGCCTGCCCTTTCCTGGCGCGGCACTTGAACGGCAGTGCGTGTGAATGCGCATGTGAGCCCTACCCCGCATTTCGCCCGGCAGCCAGAGCGTTCCCCCGGCCTGCCCTTTCCTGGCGCGGCACTTGAACGGCAGTGCGTGTGAATGCGCATGTGAGACCTACCCCGCATTTCGCCCGGCAGCCAGAGCGTTCCCCCGCCTGCCCTTTCCTGGCGCGGCACTTGAACGGCAGTGCGTGTGAATGCGAGCCCTACCCCGCATTTCGCCCGGCAGCCAGAGCGTTCCCCCGGCCTGCCCTTTCCTGGCGCGGCACTTGAACGGCAGTGCGTGTGAATGCGCATGTGAGCCCTACCCCGCATTTCGCCCGGCAGCCAGAGCGTTCCCCCGGCCTGCCCTTTCCTGGCGCGGCACTTGAACGGCAGTGCGTGTGAATGCGCATGTGAGACCTACCCCGCATTTCGCCCGGCAGCCAGAGCGTTCCCCCGGCCTGCCCTTTCCTGGCGCGGCACTTGAACGGCAGTGCGTGTGAATGCGCATGTGAGCCCTACCCCGCATTTCGCCCGGCAGCCAGAGCGTTCCCCCGGCCTGCCCTTTCCTGGCGCGGCACTTGAACGGCAGTGCGTGTGAATGCGCATGTGAGCCCTACCCCGCATTTCGCCCGGCAGCCAGAGCGTTCCCCCGGCCTGCCCTTTCCTGGCGCGGCACTTGAACGGCAGTGCGTGTGAATGCGCATGTGAGACCTACCCCGCATTTCGCCCGGCAGCCAGAGCGTTCCCCCGGCCTGCCCTTTCCTGGCGCGGCACTTGAACGGCAGTGCGTGTGAATGCGCATGTGAGACCTACCCCGCATTTCGCCCGGCAGCCAGAGCGTTCCCCCGGCCTGCCCTTTCCTGGCGCGGCACTTGAACGGCAGTGCGTGTGAATGCGAGCCCTACCCCGCATTTCGCCCGGCAGCCAGAGCGTTCCCCCGGCCTGCCCTTTCCTGGCGCGGCACTTGAACGGCAGTGCGTGTGAATGCGCATGTGAGACCTACCCCGCATTTCGCCCGGCAGCCAGAGCGTTCCCCCGGCCTGCCCTTTCCTGGCGCGGCACTTGAACGGCAGTGCGTGTGAATGCGCATGTGAGACCTACCCCGCATTTCGCCCGGCAGCCAGAGCGTTCCCCCGGCCTGCCCTTTCCTGGCGCGGCACTTGAACGGCAGTGCGTGTGAATGCGAGCCCTACCCCGCATTTCGCCCGGCAGCCAGAGCGTTCCCCCGGCCTGCCCTTTCCTGGCGCGGCACTTGAACGGCAGTGCGTGTGAATGCGCATGTGAGCCCTACCCCGCATTTCGCCCGGCAGCCAGAGCGTTCCCCCGGCCTGCCCTTTCCTGGCGCGGCACTTGAACGGCAGTGCGTGTGAATGCGCATGTGAGACCTACCCCGCATTTCGCCCGGCAGCCAGAGCGTTCCCCCGCCTGCCCTTTCCTGGCGCGGCACTTGAACGGCAGTGCGTGTGCATGTGAGACCTACCCCGCATTTCGCCCGGCAGCCAGAGCGTTCCCCCGGCCTGCCCTTTCCTGGCGCGGCACTTGAACGGCAGTGCGTGTGAATGCGCATGTGAGACCTACCCCGCATTTCGCCCGGCAGCCAGAGCGTTCCCCCGGCCTGCCCTTTCCTGGCGCGGCACTTGAACGGCAGTGCGTGTGAATGCGCATGTGAGACCTACCCCGCATTTCGCCCGGCAGCCAGAGCGTTCCCCCGGCCTGCCCTTTCCTGGCGCGGCACTTGAACGGCAGTGCGTGTGAATGCGCATGTGAGACCTACCCCGCATTTCGCCCGGCAGCCAGAGCGTTCCCCCGGCCTGCCCTTTCCTGGCGCGGCACTTGAACGGCAGTGCGTGTGAATGCGCATGTGAGCCCTACCCCGCATTTCGCCCGGCAGCCAGAGCGTTCCCCCGGCCTGCCCTTTCCTGGCGCGGCACTTGAACGGCAGTGCGTGTGAATGCGCATGTGAGACCTACCCCGCATTTCGCCCGGCAGCCAGAGCGTTCCCCCGGCCTGCCCTTTCCTGGCGCGGCACTTGAACGGCAGTGCGTGTGAATGCGCATGTGAGACCTACCCCGCATTTCGCCCGGCAGCCAGAGCGTTCCCCCGGCCTGCCCTTTCCTGGCGCGGCACTTGAACGGCAGTGCGTGTGAATGCGAGCCCTACCCCGCATTTCGCCCGGCAGCCAGAGCGTTCCCCCGGCCTGCCCTTTCCTGGCGCGGCACTTGAACGGCAGTGCGTGTGAATGCGCATGTGAGCCCTACCCCGCATTTCGCCCGGCAGCCAGAGCGTTCCCCCGGCCTGCCCTTTCCTGGCGCGGCACTTGAACGGCAGTGCGTGTGAATGCGCATGTGAGACCTACCCCGCATTTCGCCCGGCAGCCAGAGCGTTCCCCCGGCCTGCCCTTTCCTGGCGCGGCACTTGAACGGCAGTGCGTGTGAATGCGCATGTGAGACCTACCCCGCATTTCGCCCGGCAGCCAGAGCGTTCCCCCGGCCTGCCCTTTCCTGGCGCGGCACTTGAACGGCAGTGCGTGTGAATGCGCATGTGAGACCTACCCCGCATTTCGCCCGGCAGCCAGAGCGTTCCCCCGGCCTGCCCTTTCCTGGCGCGGCACTTGAACGGCAGTGCGTGTGAATGCGCATGTGAGACCTACCCCGCATTTCGCCCGGCAGCCAGAGCGTTCCCCCGGCCTGCCCTTTCCTGGCGCGGCACTTGAACGGCAGTGCGTGTGTGCATGTGAGCCCTACCCCGCATTTCGCCCGGCAGCCAGAGCGTTCCCCCGGCCTGCCCTTTCCTGGCGCGGCACTTGAACGGCAGTGCGTGTGAATGCGCATGTGAGACCTACCCCGCATTTCGCCCGGCAGCCAGAGCGTTCCCCCGGCCTGCCCTTTCCTGGCGCGGCACTTGAACGGCAGTGCGTGTGAATGCGCATGTGAGACCTACCCCGCATTTCGCCCGGCAGCCAGAGCGTTCCCCCGGCCTGCCCTTTCCTGGCGCGGCACTTGAACGGCAGTGCGTGTGAATGCGCATGTGAGACCTACCCCGCATTTCGCCCGGCAGCCAGAGCGTTCCCCCGGCCTGCCCTTTCCTGGCGCGGCACTTGAACGGCAGTGCGTGTGAATGCGCATGTGAGACCTACCCCGCATTTCGCCCGGCAGCCAGAGCGTTCCCCGGCCTGCCCTTTCCTGGCGCGGCACTTGAACGGCAGTGCGTGTGAATGCGCATGTGAGCCCTACCCCGCATTTCGCCCGGCAGCCAGAGCGTTCCCCCGGCCTGCCCTTTCCTGGCGCGGCACTTGAACGGCAGTGCGTGTGAATGCGCATGTGAGACCTACCCCGCATTTCGCCCGGCAGCCAGAGCGTTCCCCCGGCCTGCCCTTTCCTGGCGCGGCACTTGAACGGCAGTGCGTGTGAATGCGCATGTGAGCCCTACCCCGCATTTCGCCCGGCAGCCAGAGCGTTCCCCCGGCCTGCCCTTTCCTGGCGCGGCACTTGAACGGCAGTGCGTGTGAATGCGCATGTGAGACCTACCCCGCATTTCGCCCGGCAGCCAGAGCGTTCCCCCGGCCTGCCCTTTCCTGGCGCGGCACTTGAACGGCAGTGCGTGTGAATGCGCATGTGAGACCTACCCCGCATTTCGCCCGGCAGCCAGAGCGTTCCCCCGGCCTGCCCTTTCCTGGCGCGGCACTTGAACGGCAGTGCGTGTGAATGCGCATGTGAGACCTACCCCGCATTTCGCCCGGCAGCCAGAGCGTTCCCCCGGCCTGCCCTTTCCTGGCGCGGCACTTGAACGGCAGTGCGTGTGAATGCGCATGTGAGACCTACCCCGCATTTCGCCCGGCAGCCAGAGCGTTCCCCCGGCCTGCCCTTTCCTGGCGCGGCACTTGAACGGCAGTGCGTGTGAATGCGCATGTGAGCCCTACCCCGCATTTCGCCCGGCAGCCAGAGCGTTCCCCCGGCCTGCCCTTTCCTGGCGCGGCACTTGAACGGCAGTGCGTGTGAATGCGCATGTGAGCCCTACCCCGCATTTCGCCCGGCAGCCAGAGCGTTCCCCCGGCCTGCCCTTTCCTGGCGCGGCACTTGAACGGCAGTGCGTGTGAATGCGCATGTGAGACCTACCCCGCATTTCGCCCGGCAGCCAGAGCGTTCCCCCGGCCTGCCCTTTCCTGGCGCGGCACTTGAACGGCAGTGCGTGTGAATGCGCATGTGAGCCCTACCCCGCATTTCGCCCGGCAGCCAGAGCGTTCCCCCGGCCTGCCCTTTCCTGGCGCGGCACTTGAACGGCAGTGCGTGTGAATGCGCATGTGAGACCTACCCCGCATTTCGCCCGGCAGCCAGAGCGTTCCCCCGGCCTGCCCTTTCCTGGCGCGGCACTTGAACGGCAGTGCGTGTGAATGCGCATGTGAGACCTACCCCGCATTTCGCCCGGCAGCCAGAGCGTTCCCCCGGCCTGCCCTTTCCTGGCGCGGCACTTGAACGGCAGTGCGTGTGAATGCGCATGTGAGCCCTACCCCGCATTTCGCCCGGCAGCCAGAGCGTTCCCCCGGCCTGCCCTTTCCTGGCGCGGCACTTGAACGGCAGTGCGTGTGAATGCGCATGTGAGACCTACCCCGCATTTCGCCCGGCAGCCAGAGCGTTCCCCCGGCCTGCCCTTTCCTGGCGCGGCACTTGAACGGCAGTGCGTGTGAATGCGCATGTGAGCCCTACCCCGCATTTCGCCCGGCAGCCAGAGCGTTCCCCCGGCCTGCCCTTTCCTGGCGCGGCACTTGAACGGCAGTGCGTGTGAATGCGCATGTGAGCCCTACCCCGCATTTCGCCCGGCAGCCAGAGCGTTCCCCCGGCCTGCCCTTTCCTGGCGCGGCACTTGAACGGCAGTGCGTGTGAATGCGCATGTGAGACCTACCCCGCATTTCGCCCGGCAGCCAGAGCGTTCCCCCGGCCTGCCCTTTCCTGGCGCGGCACTTGAACGGCAGTGCGTGTGAATGCGCATGTGAGACCTACCCCGCATTTCGCCCGGCAGCCAGAGCGTTCCCCCGGCCTGCCCTTTCCTGGCGCGGCACTTGAACGGCAGTGCGTGTGAATGCGCATGTGAGACCTACCCCGCATTTCGCCCGGCAGCCAGAGCGTTCCCCCGGCCTGCCCTTTCCTGGCGCGGCACTTGAACGGCAGTGCGTGTGAATGCGCATGTGAGACCTACCCCGCATTTCGCCCGGCAGCCAGAGCGTTCCCCCGGCCTGCCCTTTCCTGGCGCGGCACTTGAACGGCAGTGCGTGTGAATGCGCATGTGAGACCTACCCCGCATTTCGCCCGGCAGCCAGAGCGTTCCCCCGGCCTGCCCTTTCCTGGCGCGGCACTTGAACGGCAGTGCGTGTGAATGCGCATGTGACCTACCCCGCATTTCGCCCGGCAGCCAGAGCGTTCCCCCGGCCTGCCCTTTCCTGGCGCGGCACTTGAACGGCAGTGCGTGTGAATGCGCATGTGAGCCCTACCCCGCATTTCGCCCGGCAGCCAGAGCGTTCCCCCGGCCTGCCCTTTCCTGGCGCGGCACTTGAACGGCAGTGCGTGTGAATGCGCATGTGAGACCTACCCCGCATTTCGCCCGGCAGCCAGAGCGTTCCCCCGGCCTGCCCTTTCCTGGCGCGGCACTTGAACGGCAGTGCGTGTGAATGCGCATGTGAGACCTACCCCGCATTTCGCCCGGCAGCCAGAGCGTTCCCCCGGCCTGCCCTTTCCTGGCGCGGCACTTGAACGGCAGTGCGTGTGAATGCGCATGTGAGACCTACCCCGCATTTCGCCCGGCAGCCAGAGCGTTCCCCCGGCCTGCCCTTTCCTGGCGCGGCACTTGAACGGCAGTGCGTGTGAATGCGCATGTGAGACCTACCCCGCATTTCGCCCGGCAGCCAGAGCGTTCCCCCGGCCTGCCCTTTCCTGGCGCGGCACTTGAACGGCAGTGCGTGTGAATGCGCATGTGAGACCTACCCCGCATTTCGCCCGGCAGCCAGAGCGTTCCCCCGGCCTGCCCTTTCCTGGCGCGGCACTTGAACGGCAGTGCGTGTGAATGCGCATGTGAGACCTACCCCGCATTTCGCCCGGCAGCCAGAGCGTTCCCCCGGCCTGCCCTTTCCTGGCGCGGCACTTGAACGGCAGTGCGTGTGAATGCGCATGTGAGACCTACCCCGCATTTCGCCCGGCAGCCAGAGCGTTCCCCCGGCCTGCCCTTTCCTGGCGCGGCACTTGAACGGCAGTGCGTGTGAATGCGCATGTGAGACCTACCCCGCATTTCGCCCGGCAGCCAGAGCGTTCCCCCGGCCTGCCCTTTCCTGGCGCGGCACTTGAACGGCAGTGCGTGTGAATGCGCATGTGAGACCTACCCCGCATTTCGCCCGGCAGCCAGAGCGTTCCCCCGGCCTGCCCTTTCCTGGCGCGGCACTTGAACGGCAGTGCGTGTGAATGCGCATGTGAGACCTACCCCGCATTTCGCCCGGCAGCCAGAGCGTTCCCCCGGCCTGCCCTTTCCTGGCGCGGCACTTGAACGGCAGTGCGTGTGAATGCGCATGTGAGACCTACCCCGCATTTCGCCCGGCAGCCAGAGCGTTCCCCCGGCCTGCCCTTTCCTGGCGCGGCACTTGAACGGCAGTGCGTGTGAATGCGAGCCCTACCCCGCATTTCGCCCGGCAGCCAGAGCGTTCCCCCGGCCTGCCCTTTCCTGGCGCGGCACTTGAACGGCAGTGCGTGTGAATGCGCATGTGAGACCTACCCCGCATTTCGCCCGGCAGCCAGAGCGTTCCCCCGGCCTGCCCTTTCCTGGCGCGGCACTTGAACGGCAGTGCGTGTGAATGCGCATGTGAGACCTACCCCGCATTTCGCCCGGCAGCCAGAGCGTTCCCCCGGCCTGCCCTTTCCTGGCGCGGCACTTGAACGGCAGTGCGTGTGCATGTGAGCCCTACCCCGCATTTCGCCCGGCAGCCAGAGCGTTCCCCCGGCCTGCCCTTTCCTGGCGCGGCACTTGAACGGCAGTGCGTGTGAATGCGCATGTGAGACCTACCCCGCATTTCGCCCGGCAGCCAGAGCGTTCCCCCGGCCTGCCCTTTCCTGGCGCGGCACTTGAACGGCAGTGCGTGTGAATGCGCATGTGAGCCCTACCCCGCATTTCGCCCGGCAGCCAGAGCGTTCCCCCGGCCTGCCCTTTCCTGGCGCGGCACTTGAACGGCAGTGCGTGTGAATGCGAGCCCTACCCCGCATTTCGCCCGGCAGCCAGAGCGTTCCCCCGGCCTGCCCTTTCCTGGCGCGGCACTTGAACGGCAGTGCGTGTGAATGCGCATGTGAGACCTACCCCGCATTTCGCCCGGCAGAGCGTTCCCCCCGCCTGCCCTTTCCTGGCGCGGCACTTGAACGGCAGTGCGTGTGAATGCGCCCTACCCCGCATTTCGCCCGGCAGCCAGAGCGTTCCCCCGGCCTGCCCTTTCCTGGCGCGGCACTTGAACGGCAGTGCGTGTGAATGCGCATGTGAGACCTACCCCGCATTTCGCCCGGCAGCCAGAGCGTTCCCCCGGCCTGCCCTTTCCTGGCGCGGCACTTGAACGGCAGTGCGTGTGAATGCGCATGTGACCTACCCCGCATTTCGCCCGGCAGCCAGAGCGTTCCCCCGGCCTGCCCTTTCCTGGCGCGGCACTTGAACGGCAGTGCGTGTGAATGCGCATGTGAGCCCTACCCCGCATTTCGCCCGGCAGCCAGAGCGTTCCCCCGGCCTGCCCTTTCCTGGCGCGGCACTTGAACGGCAGTGCGTGTGAATGCGCATGTGAGCCCTACCCCGCATTTCGCCCGGCAGCCAGAGCGTTCCCCCGGCCTGCCCTTTCCTGGCGCGGCACTTGAACGGCAGTGCGTGTGAATGCGCATGTGAGACCTACCCCGCATTTCGCCCGGCAGCCAGAGCGTTCCCCCGGCCTGCCCTTTCCTGGCGCGGCACTTGAACGGCAGTGCGTGTGAATGCGCATGTGAGACCTACCCCGCATTTCGCCCGGCAGCCAGAGCGTTCCCCCGGCCTGCCCTTTCCTGGCGCGGCACTTGAACGGCAGTGCGTGTGAATGCGCGAGCCCTACCCCGCATTTCGCCCGGCAGCCAGAGCGTTCCCCCGGCCTGCCCTTTCCTGGCGCGGCACTTGAACGGCAGTGCGTGTGAATGCGCATGTGAGACCTACCCCGCATTTCGCCCGGCAGCCAGAGCGTTCCCCCGGCCTGCCCTTTCCTGGCGCGGCACTTGAACGGCAGTGCGTGTGAATGCGCATGTGAGCCCTACCCCGCATTTCGCCCGGCAGCCAGAGCGTTCCCCCGGCCTGCCCTTTCCTGGCGCGGCACTTGAACGGCAGTGCGTGTGAATGCGCATGTGAGCCCTACCCCGCATTTCGCCCGGCAGCCAGAGCGTTCCCCCGGCCTGCCCTTTCCTGGCGCGGCACTTGAACGGCAGTGCGTGTGAATGCGCATGTGAGCCCTACCCCGCATTTCGCCCGGCAGCCAGAGCGTTCCCCCGGCCTGCCCTTTCCTGGCGCGGCACTTGAACGGCAGTGCGTGTGAATGCGCATGTGAGACCTACCCCGCATTTCGCCCGGCAGCCAGAGCGTTCCCCCGGCCTGCCCTTTCCTGGCGCGGCACTTGAACGGCAGTGCGTGTGAATGCGCATGTGAGCCCTACCCCGCATTTCGCCCGGCAGCCAGAGCGTTCCCCCGGCCTGCCCTTTCCTGGCGCGGCACTTGAACGGCAGTGCGTGTGAATGCGCATGTGAGACCTACCCCGCATTTCGCCCGGCCGCCAGAGCGTTCCCCCGGCCTGCCCTTTCCTGGCGCGGCACTTGAACGGCAGTGCGTGTGAATGCATGCGAGCCCTACCCCGCATTTCGCCCGGCAGCCAGAGCGTTCCCCCGGCCTGCCCTTTCCTGGCGCGGCACTTGAACGGCAGTGCGTGTGAATGCGCATGTGAGACCTACCCCGCATTTCGCCCGGCAGCCAGAGCGTTCCCCCGGCCTGCCCTTTCCTGGCGCGGCACTTGAACGGCAGTGCGTGTGAATGCGCATGTGAGACCTACCCCGCATTTCGCCCGGCAGCCAGAGCGTTCCCCCGGCCTGCCCTTTCCTGGCGCGGCACTTGAACGGCAGTGCGTGTGAATGCGCATGTGAGACCTACCCCGCATTTCGCCCGGCAGCCAGAGCGTTCCCCCGGCCTGCCCTTTCCTGGCGCGGCACTTGAACGGCAGTGCGTGTGAATGCGCATGTGACCTACCCCGCATTTCGCCCGGCAGCCAGAGCGTTCCCCCGGCCTGCCCTTTCCTGGCGCGGCACTTGAACGGCAGTGCGTGTGAATGCGCATGTGAGACCTACCCCGCATTTCGCCCGGCAGCCAGAGCGTTCCCCCGGCCTGCCCTTTCCTGGCGCGGCACTTGAACGGCAGTGCGTGTGAATGCGCATGTGAGACCTACCCCGCATTTCGCCCGGCAGCCAGAGCGTTCCCCCGGCCTGCCCTTTCCTGGCGCGGCACTTGAACGGCAGTGCGTGTGAATGCGAGCCCTACCCCGCATTTCGCCCGGCAGCCAGAGCGTTCCCCCGGCCTGCCCTTTCCTGGCGCGGCACTTGAACGGCAGTGCGTGTGAATGCGCATGTGAGCCCTACCCCGCATTTCGCCCGGCAGCCAGAGCGTTCCCCCGGCCTGCCCTTTCCTGGCGCGGCACTTGAACGGCAGTGCGTGTGAATGCGCATGTGAGACCTACCCCGCATTTCGCCCGGCAGCCAGAGCGTTCCCCCGGCCTGCCCTTTCCTGGCGCGGCACTTGAACGGCAGTGCGTGTGAATGCGCATGTGAGCCCTACCCCGCATTTCGCCCGGCAGCCAGAGCGTTCCCCCGGCCTGCCCTTTCCTGGCGCGGCACTTGAACGGCAGTGCGTGTGAATGCGCATGTGAGACCTACCCCGCATTTCGCCCGGCAGCCAGAGCGTTCCCCCGGCCTGCCCTTTCCTGGCGCGGCACTTGAACGGCAGTGCGTGTGAATGCGCATGTGAGACCTACCCCGCATTTCGCCCGGCAGCCAGAGCGTTCCCCCGGCCTGCCCTTTCCTGGCGCGGCACTTGAACGGCAGTGCGTGTGAATGCGCATGTGAGACCTACCCCGCATTTCGCCCGGCAGCCAGAGCGTTCCCCCGGCCTGCCCTTTCCTGGCGCGGCACTTGAACGGCAGTGCGTGTGAATGCGCATGTGAGACCTACCCCGCATTTCGCCCGGCAGCCAGAGCGTTCCCCCGGCCTGCCCTTTCCTGGCGCGGCACTTGAACGGCAGTGCGTGTGAATGCGCATGTGAGACCTACCCCGCATTTCGCCCGGCAGCCAGAGCGTTCCCCCGGCCTGCCCTTTCCTGGCGCGGCACTTGAACGGCAGTGCGTGTGAATGCGCATGTGAGACCTACCCCGCATTTCGCCCGGCAGCCAGAGCGTTCCCCCGGCCTGCCCTTTCCTGGCGCGGCACTTGAACGGCAGTGCGTGTGAATGCGCATGTGAGCCCTACCCCGCATTTCGCCCGGCAGCCAGAGCGTTCCCCCGGCCTGCCCTTTCCTGGCGCGGCACTTGAACGGCAGTGCGTGTGAATGCGCATGTGAGCCCTACCCCGCATTTCGCCCGGCAGCCAGAGCGTTCCCCCGGCCTGCCCTTTCCTGGCGCGGCACTTGAACGGCAGTGCGTGTGAATGCGCATGTGAGACCTACCCCGCATTTCGCCCGGCAGCCAGAGCGTTCCCCCGGCCTGCCCTTTCCTGGCGCGGCACTTGAACGGCAGTGCGTGTGAATGCGCATGTGAGACCTACCCCGCATTTCGCCCGGCAGCCAGAGCGTTCCCCCGGCCTGCCCTTTCCTGGCGCGGCACTTGAACGGCAGTGCGTGTGAATGCGCATGTGAGCCCTACCCCGCATTTCGCCCGGCAGCCAGAGCGTTCCCCCGGCCTGCCCTTTCCTGGCGCGGCACTTGAACGGCAGTGCGTGTGAATGCGCATGTGAGACCTACCCCGCATTTCGCCCGGCAGCCAGAGCGTTCCCCCGGCCTGCCCTTTCCTGGCGCGGCACTTGAACGGCAGTGCGTGTGAATGCGCATGTGAGACCTACCCCGCATTTCGCCCGGCAGCCAGAGCGTTCCCCCGGCCTGCCCTTTCCTGGCGCGGCACTTGAACGGCAGTGCGTGTGAATGCGCATGTGAGCCCTACCCCGCATTTCGCCCGGCAGCCAGAGCGTTCCCCCGGCCTGCCCTTTCCTGGCGCGGCACTTGAACGGCAGTGCGTGTGAATGCGCATGTGAGACCTACCCCGCATTTCGCCCGGCAGCCAGAGCGTTCCCCCGGCCTGCCCTTTCCTGGCGCGGCACTTGAACGGCAGTGCGTGTGAATGCGCATGTGAGCCCTACCCCGCATTTCGCCCGGCAGCCAGAGCGTTCCCCCGGCCTGCCCTTTCCTGGCGCGGCACTTGAACGGCAGTGCGTGTGAATGCGCATGTGAGACCTACCCCGCATTTCGCCCGGCAGCCAGAGCGTTCCCCCGGCCTGCCCTTTCCTGGCGCGGCACTTGAACGGCAGTGCGTGTGAATGCGCATGTGAGCCCTACCCCGCATTTCGCCCGGCAGCCAGAGCGTTCCCCCGGCCTGCCCTTTCCTGGCGCGGCACTTGAACGGCAGTGCGTGTGAATGCGCATGTGAGACCTACCCCGCATTTCGCCCGGCAGCCAGAGCGTTCCCCCGGCCTGCCCTTTCCTGGCGCGGCACTTGAACGGCAGTGCGTGTGAATGCGCATGTGAGACCTACCCCGCATTTCGCCCGGCAGCCAGAGCGTTCCCCCGGCCTGCCCTTTCCTGGCGCGGCACTTGAACGGCAGTGCGTGTGAATGCGCATGTGAGCCCTACCCCGCATTTCGCCCGGCAGCCAGAGCGTTCCCCCGGCCTGCCCTTTCCTGGCGCGGCACTTGAACGGCAGTGCGTGTGAATGCGCATGTGAGCCCTACCCCGCATTTCGCCCGGCAGCCAGAGCGTTCCCCCGGCCTGCCCTTTCCTGGCGCGGCACTTGAACGGCAGTGCGTGTGAATGCGCATGTGAGACCTACCCCGCATTTCGCCCGGCAGCCAGAGCGTTCCCCCGGCCTGCCCTTTCCTGGCGCGGCACTTGAACGGCAGTGCGTGTGAATGCGCATGTGAGCCCTACCCCGCATTTCGCCCGGCAGCCAGAGCGTTCCCCCGGCCTGCCCTTTCCTGGCGCGGCACTTGAACGGCAGTGCGTGTGAATGCGCATGTGAGACCTACCCCGCATTTCGCCCGGCAGCCAGAGCGTTCCCCCGGCCTGCCCTTTCCTGGCGCGGCACTTGAACGGCAGTGCGTGTGAATGCGCATGTGAGACCTACCCCGCATTTCGCCCGGCAGCCAGAGCGTTCCCCCGGCCTGCCCTTTCCTGGCGCGGCACTTGAACGGCAGTGCGTGTGAATGCGAGCCCTACCCCGCATTTCGCCCGGCAGCCAGAGCGTTCCCCCGGCCTGCCCTTTCCTGGCGCGGCACTTGAACGGCAGTGCGTGTGAATGCGCATGTGAGCCCTACCCCGCATTTCGCCCGGCAGCCAGAGCGTTCCCCCGGCCTGCCCTTTCCTGGCGCGGCACTTGAACGGCAGTGCGTGTGAATGCGCATGTGAGACCTACCCCGCATTTCGCCCGGCAGCCAGAGCGTTCCCCCGGCCTGCCCTTTCCTGGCGCGGCACTTGAACGGCAGTGCGTGTGAATGCGCATGTGAGCCCTACCCCGCATTTCGCCCGGCAGCCAGAGCGTTCCCCCGGCCTGCCCTTTCCTGGCGCGGCACTTGAACGGCAGTGCGTGTGAATGCGCATGTGAGCCCTACCCCGCATTTCGCCCGGCAGCCAGAGCGTTCCCCCGGCCTGCCCTTTCCTGGCGCGGCACTTGAACGGCAGTGCGTGTGAATGCGCATGTGAGCCCTACCCCGCATTTCGCCCGGCAGCCAGAGCGTTCCCCCGGCCTGCCCTTTCCTGGCGCGGCACTTGAACGGCAGTGCGTGTGAATGCGCATGTGAGACCTACCCCGCATTTCGCCCGGCAGCCAGAGCGTTCCCCCGGCCTGCCCTTTCCTGGCGCGGCACTTGAACGGCAGTGCGTGTGCATGCGAGCCCTACCCCGCATTTCGCCCGGCAGCCAGAGCGTTCCCCCGGCCTGCCCTTTCCTGGCGCGGCACTTGAACGGCAGTGCGTGTGAATGCGCATGTGAGACCTACCCCGCATTTCGCCCGGCAGCCAGAGCGTTCCCCCGGCCTGCCCTTTCCTGGCGCGGCACTTGAACGGCAGTGCGTGTGAATGCGCATGTGAGACCTACCCCGCATTTCGCCCGGCAGCCAGAGCGTTCCCCCGGCCTGCCCTTTCCTGGCGCGGCACTTGAACGGCAGTGCGTGTGAATGCGCATGTGAGCCCTACCCCGCATTTCGCCCGGCAGCCAGAGCGTTCCCCCGGCCTGCCCTTTCCTGGCGCGGCACTTGAACGGCAGTGCGTGTGAATGCGCATGTGAGCCCTACCCCGCATTTCGCCCGGCAGCCAGAGCGTTCCCCCGGCCTGCCCTTTCCTGGCGCGGCACTTGAACGGCAGTGCGTGTGAATGCGCATGTGAGCCCTACCCCGCATTTCGCCCGGCAGCCAGAGCGTTCCCCCGGCCTGCCCTTTCCTGGCGCGGCACTTGAACGGCAGTGCGTGTGAATGCGCATGTGAGACCTACCCCGCATTTCGCCCGGCAGCCAGAGCGTTCCCCCGGCCTGCCCTTTCCTGGCGCGGCACTTGAACGGCAGTGCGTGTGAATGCGCATGTGAGACCTACCCCGCATTTCGCCCGGCAGCCAGAGCGTTCCCCCGGCCTGCCCTTTCCTGGCGCGGCACTTGAACGGCAGTGCGTGTGAATGCGCATGTGAGCCCTACCCCGCATTTCGCCCGGCAGCCAGAGCGTTCCCCCGGCCTGCCCTTTCCTGGCGCGGCACTTGAACGGCAGTGCGTGTGAATGCGCATGTGAGACCTACCCCGCATTTCGCCCGGCAGCCAGAGCGTTCCCCCGGCCTGCCCTTTCCTGGCGCGGCACTTGAACGGCAGTGCGTGTGAATGCGCATGTGAGCCCTACCCCGCATTTCGCCCGGCAGCCAGAGCGTTCCCCCGGCCTGCCCTTTCCTGGCGCGGCACTTGAACGGCAGTGCGTGTGAATGCGCATGTGAGCCCTACCCCGCATTTCGCCCGGCAGCCAGAGCGTTCCCCCGGCCTGCCCTTTCCTGGCGCGGCACTTGAACGGCAGTGCGTGTGAATGCGCATGTGAGCCCTACCCCGCATTTCGCCCGGCAGCCAGAGCGTTCCCCCGGCCTGCCCTTTCCTGGCGCGGCACTTGAACGGCAGTGCGTGTGAATGCGCATGTGAGACCTACCCCGCATTTCGCCCGGCAGCCAGAGCGTTCCCCCGGCCTGCCCTTTCCTGGCGCGGCACTTGAACGGCAGTGCGTGTGAATGCGCATGTGAGACCTACCCCGCATTTCGCCCGGCAGCCAGAGCGTTCCCCCGGCCTGCCCTTTCCTGGCGCGGCACTTGAACGGCAGTGCGTGTGAATGCGCATGTGAGCCCTACCCCGCATTTCGCCCGGCAGCCAGAGCGTTCCCCCGGCCTGCCCTTTCCTGGCGCGGCACTTGAACGGCAGTGCGTGTGAATGCGCATGTGAGACCTACCCCGCATTTCGCCCGGCAGCCAGAGCGTTCCCCCGGCCTGCCCTTTCCTGGCGCGGCACTTGAACGGCAGTGCGTGTGAATGCGCATGTGAGACCTACCCCGCATTTCGCCCGGCAGCCAGAGCGTTCCCCCGGCCTGCCCTTTCCTGGCGCGGCACTTGAACGGCAGTGCGTGTGAATGCGCATGTGAGACCTACCCCGCATTTCGCCCGGCAGCCAGAGCGTTCCCCCGGCCTGCCCTTTCCTGGCGCGGCACTTGAACGGCAGTGCGTGTGAATGCGCATGTGAGCCCTACCCCGCATTTCGCCCGGCAGCCAGAGCGTTCCCCCGGCCTGCCCTTTCCTGGCGCGGCACTTGAACGGCAGTGCGTGTGAATGCGCATGTGAGACCTACCCCGCATTTCGCCCGGCAGCCAGAGCGTTCCCCCGGCCTGCCCTTTCCTGGCGCGGCACTTGAACGGCAGTGCGTGTGAATGCGCATGTGAGCCCTACCCCGCATTTCGCCCGGCAGCCAGAGCGTTCCCCCGGCCTGCCCTTTCCTGGCGCGGCACTTGAACGGCAGTGCGTGTGAATGCGCATGTGAGACCTACCCCGCATTTCGCCCGGCAGCCAGAGCGTTCCCCCGGCCTGCCCTTTCCTGGCGCGGCACTTGAACGGCAGTGCGTGTGAATGCGCATGTGAGCCCTACCCCGCATTTCGCCCGGCAGCCAGAGCGTTCCCCCGGCCTGCCCTTTCCTGGCGCGGCACTTGAACGGCAGTGCGTGTGAATGCGCATGTGAGCCCTACCCCGCATTTCGCCCGGCAGCCAGAGCGTTCCCCCGGCCTGCCCTTTCCTGGCGCGGCACTTGAACGGCAGTGCGTGTGAATGCGCATGTGAGACCTACCCCGCATTTCGCCCGGCAGCCAGAGCGTTCCCCCCGCCTGCCCTTTCCTGGCGCGGCACTTGAACGGCAGTGCGTGTGAATGCGCATGTGAGACCTACCCCGCATTTCGCCCGGCAGCCAGAGCGTTCCCCCGGCCTGCCCTTTCCTGGCGCGGCACTTGAACGGCAGTGCGTGTGAATGCGCATGTGAGACCTACCCCGCATTTCGCCCGGCAGCCAGAGCGTTCCCCCGGCCTGCCCTTTCCTGGCGCGGCACTTGAACGGCAGTGCGTGTGAATGCGCATGTGAGACCTACCCCGCATTTCGCCCGGCAGCCAGAGCGTTCCCCCGGCCTGCCCTTTCCTGGCGCGGCACTTGAACGGCAGTGCGTGTGAATGCGCATGTGAGCCCTACCCCGCATTTCGCCCGGCAGCCAGAGCGTTCCCCCGGCCTGCCCTTTCCTGGCGCGGCACTTGAACGGCAGTGCGTGTGAATGCGAGCCCTACCCCGCATTTCGCCCGGCAGCCAGAGCGTTCCCCCGGCCTGCCCTTTCCTGGCGCGGCACTTGAACGGCAGTGCGTGTGAATGCGCATGTGAGCCCTACCCCGCATTTCGCCCGGCAGCCAGAGCGTTCCCCCGGCCTGCCCTTTCCTGGCGCGGCACTTGAACGGCAGTGCGTGTGAATGCGCATGTGAGACCTACCCCGCATTTCGCCCGGCAGCCAGAGCGTTCCCCCGGCCTGCCCTTTCCTGGCGCGGCACTTGAACGGCAGTGCGTGTGAATGCGCATGTGAGACCTACCCCGCATTTCGCCCGGCAGCCAGAGCGTTCCCCCGGCCTGCCCTTTCCTGGCGCGGCACTTGAACGGCAGTGCGTGTGAATGCGCATGTGAGCCCTACCCCGCATTTCGCCCGGCAGCCAGAGCGTTCCCCCGGCCTGCCCTTTCCTGGCGCGGCACTTGAACGGCAGTGCGTGTGAATGCGCATGTGAGACCTACCCCGCATTTCGCCCGGCAGCCAGAGCGTTCCCCCGGCCTGCCCTTTCCTGGCGCGGCACTTGAACGGCAGTGCGTGTGAATGCGCATGTGAGCCCTACCCCGCATTTCGCCCGGCAGCCAGAGCGTTCCCCCGGCCTGCCCTTTCCTGGCGCGGCACTTGAACGGCAGTGCGTGTGAATGCGCATGTGAGACCTACCCCGCATTTCGCCCGGCAGCCAGAGCGTTCCCCCGGCCTGCCCTTTCCTGGCGCGGCACTTGAACGGCAGTGCGTGTGAATGCGCATGTGAGCCCTACCCCGCATTTCGCCCGGCAGCCAGAGCGTTCCCCCGGCCTGCCCTTTCCTGGCGCGGCACTTGAACGGCAGTGCGTGTGAATGCGCATGTGAGACCTACCCCGCATTTCGCCCGGCAGCCAGAGCGTTCCCCCGGCCTGCCCTTTCCTGGCGCGGCACTTGAACGGCAGTGCGTGTGAATGCGCATGTGAGCCCTACCCCGCATTTCGCCCGGCAGCCAGAGCGTTCCCCCGGCCTGCCCTTTCCTGGCGCGGCACTTGAACGGCAGTGCGTGTGAATGCGCATGTGAGCCCTACCCCGCATTTCGCCCGGCAGCCAGAGCGTTCCCCCGGCCTGCCCTTTCCTGGCGCGGCACTTGAACGGCAGTGCGTGTGAATGCGCATGTGAGACCTACCCCGCATTTCGCCCGGCAGCCAGAGCGTTCCCCCGGCCTGCCCTTTCCTGGCGCGGCACTTGAACGGCAGTGCGTGTGAATGCGCATGTGAGCCCTACCCCGCATTTCGCCCGGCAGCCAGAGCGTTCCCCCGGCCTGCCCTTTCCTGGCGCGGCACTTGAACGGCAGTGCGTGTGAATGCGCATGTGAGACCTACCCCGCATTTCGCCCGGCAGCCAGAGCGTTCCCCCGGCCTGCCCTTTCCTGGCGCGGCACTTGAACGGCAGTGCGTGTGAATGCGCATGTGAGCCCTACCCCGCATTTCGCCCGGCAGCCAGAGCGTTCCCCCGGCCTGCCCTTTCCTGGCGCGGCACTTGAACGGCAGTGCGTGTGAATGCGCATGTGAGACCTACCCCGCATTTCGCCCGGCAGCCAGAGCGTTCCCCCCGCCTGCCCTTTCCTGGCGCGGCACTTGAACGGCAGTGCGTGTGAATGCGCATGTGAGCCCTACCCCGCATTTCGCCCGGCAGCCAGAGCGTTCCCCCGGCCTGCCCTTTCCTGGCGCGGCACTTGAACGGCAGTGCGTGTGAATGCGCATGTGAGCCCTACCCCGCATTTCGCCCGGCAGCCAGAGCGTTCCCCCGGCCTGCCCTTTCCTGGCGCGGCACTTGAACGGCAGTGCGTGTGAATGCGCATGTGAGACCTACCCCGCATTTCGCCCGGCAGCCAGAGCGTTCCCCCGGCCTGCCCTTTCCTGGCGCGGCACTTGAACGGCAGTGCGTGTGAATGCGCATGTGAGCCCTACCCCGCATTTCGCCCGGCAGCCAGAGCGTTCCCCCGGCCTGCCCTTTCCTGGCGCGGCACTTGAACGGCAGTGCGTGTGAATGCGCATGTGAGCCCTACCCCGCATTTCGCCCGGCAGCCAGAGCGTTCCCCCGGCCTGCCCTTTCCTGGCGCGGCACTTGAACGGCAGTGCGTGTGAATGCGAGCCCTACCCCGCATTTCGCCCGGCAGCCAGAGCGTTCCCCCGGCCTGCCCTTTCCTGGCGCGGCACTTGAACGGCAGTGCGTGTGAATGCGCATGTGAGACCTACCCCGCATTTCGCCCGGCAGCCAGAGCGTTCCCCCGGCCTGCCCTTTCCTGGCGCGGCACTTGAACGGCAGTGCGTGTGAATGCGCATGTGAGCCCTACCCCGCATTTCGCCCGGCAGCCAGAGCGTTCCCCCGGCCTGCCCTTTCCTGGCGCGGCACTTGAACGGCAGTGCGTGTGAATGCGCATGTGAGACCTACCCCGCATTTCGCCCGGCAGCCAGAGCGTTCCCCCGGCCTGCCCTTTCCTGGCGCGGCACTTGAACGGCAGTGCGTGTGAATGCGCATGTGAGACCTACCCCGCATTTCGCCCGGCAGCCAGAGCGTTCCCCCGGCCTGCCCTTTCCTGGCGCGGCACTTGAACGGCAGTGCGTGTGAATGCGCATGTGAGCCCTACCCCGCATTTCGCCCGGCAGCCAGAGCGTTCCCCCGGCCTGCCCTTTCCTGGCGCGGCACTTGAACGGCAGTGCGTGTGAATGCGCATGTGAGCCCTACCCCGCATTTCGCCCGGCAGCCAGAGCGTTCCCCCGGCCTGCCCTTTCCTGGCGCGGCACTTGAACGGCAGTGCGTGTGAATGCGCATGTGAGCCCTACCCCGCATTTCGCCCGGCAGCCAGAGCGTTCCCCCGGCCTGCCCTTTCCTGGCGCGGCACTTGAACGGCAGTGCGTGTGAATGCGCATGTGAGACCTACCCCGCATTTCGCCCGGCAGCCAGAGCGTTCCCCCGGCCTGCCCTTTCCTGGCGCGGCACTTGAACGGCAGTGCGTGTGAATGCGCATGTGAGACCTACCCCGCATTTCGCCCGGCAGCCAGAGCGTTCCCCCGGCCTGCCCTTTCCTGGCGCGGCACTTGAACGGCAGTGCGTGTGAATGCGCATGTGAGCCCTACCCCGCATTTCGCCCGGCAGCCAGAGCGTTCCCCCGGCCTGCCCTTTCCTGGCGCGGCACTTGAACGGCAGTGCGTGTGAATGCGCATGTGAGACCTACCCCGCATTTCGCCCGGCAGCCAGAGCGTTCCCCCGGCCTGCCCTTTCCTGGCGCGGCACTTGAACGGCAGTGCGTGTGAATGCGCATGTGAGCCCTACCCCGCATTTCGCCCGGCAGCCAGAGCGTTCCCCCGGCCTGCCCTTTCCTGGCGCGGCACTTGAACGGCAG
The DNA here is from genome assembly GCA_016834605.1 of Chlamydomonas incerta. Classification (NCBI taxonomy): domain Eukaryota; kingdom Viridiplantae; phylum Chlorophyta; class Chlorophyceae; order Chlamydomonadales; family Chlamydomonadaceae; genus Chlamydomonas; species Chlamydomonas incerta. The sequence continues at coordinate 3,405 of JAEHOC010000275.1, read as the reverse complement.
TGCGTGTGAATGCGCATGTGAGACCTACCCCGCATTTCGCCCGGCAGCCAGAGCGTTCCCCCGGCCTGCCCTTTCCTGGCGCGGCACTTGAACGGCAGTGCGTGTGAATGCGAGACCTACCCCGCATTTCGCCCGGCAGCCAGAGCGTTCCCCCGGCCTGCCCTTTCCTGGCGCGGCACTTGAACGGCAGTGCGTGTGAATGCGCATGTGAGACCTACCCCGCATTTCGCCCGGCAGCCAGAGCGTTCCCCCGGCCTGCCCTTTCCTGGCGCGGCACTTGAACGGCAGTGCGTGTGAATGCGAGACCTACCCCGCATTTCGCCCGGCAGCCAGAGCGTTCCCCCGGCCTGCCCTTTCCTGGCGCGGCACTTGAACGGCAGTGCGTGTGAATGCGCATGTGAGACCTACCCCGCATTTCGCCCGGCAGCCAGAGCGTTCCCCCGGCCTGCCCTTTCCTGGCGCGGCACTTGAACGGCAGTGCGTGTGAATGCGCATGTGAGACCTACCCCGCATTTCGCCCGGCAGCCAGAGCGTTCCCCCGGCCTGCCCTTTCCTGGCGCGGCACTTGAACGGCAGTGCGTGTGAATGCGCATGTGAGCCCTACCCCGCATTTCGCCCGGCAGCCAGAGCGTTCCCCCGGCCTGCCCTTTCCTGGCGCGGCACTTGAACGGCAGTGCGTGTGAATGCGCATGTGAGCCCTACCCCGCATTTCGCCCGGCAGCCAGAGCGTTCCCCCGGCCTGCCCTTTCCTGGCGCGGCACTTGAACGGCAGTGCGTGTGAATGCGCATGTGAGACCTACCCCGCATTTCGCCCGGCAGCCAGAGCGTTCCCCCGGCCTGCCCTTTCCTGGCGCGGCACTTGAACGGCAGTGCGTGTGAATGCGAGCCCTACCCCGCATTTCGCCCGGCAGCCAGAGCGTTCCCCCGGCCTGCCCTTTCCTGGCGCGGCACTTGAACGGCAGTGCGTGTGAATGCGCATGTGAGCCCTACCCCGCATTTCGCCCGGCAGCCACAGCGTTCCCCGGCCTGCCCTTTCCTGGCGCGGCACTTGAACGGCAGTGCGTGTGAATGCGCATGTGAGCCCTACCCCGCATTTCGCCCGGCAGCCAGAGCGTTCCCCCGCCTGCCCTTTCCTGGCGCGGCACTTGAACGGCAGTGCGTGTGAATGCGCATGTGAGCCCTACCCCGCATTTCGCCCGGCAGCCAGAGCGTTCCCCCGGCCTGCCCTTTCCTGGCGCGGCACTTGAACGGCAGTGCGTGTGAATGCGCATGTGAGCCTACCCCGCATTTCGCCCGGCAGCCAGAGCGTTCCCCCGCCTGCCCTTTCCTGGCGCGGCACTTGAACGGCAGTGCGTGTGAATGCGCATGTGAGACCTACCCCGCATTTCGCCCGGCAGCCAGAGCGTTCCCCCGGCCTGCCCTTTCCTGGCGCGGCACTTGAACGGCAGTGCGTGTGAATGCGCATGTGAGCCCTACCCCGCATTTCGCCCGGCAGCCAGAGCGTTCCCCCCGCCTGCCCTTTCCTGGCGCGGCACTTGAACGGCAGTGCGTGTGAATGCGAGCCCTACCCCGCATTTCGCCCGGCAGCCAGAGCGTTCCCCCGGCCTGCCCTTTCCTGGCGCGGCACTTGAACGGCAGTGCGTGTGAATGCGCATGTGAGCCCTACCCCGCATTTCGCCCGGCAGCCAGAGCGTTCCCCCGGCCTGCCCTTTCCTGGCGCGGCACTTGAACGGCAGTGCGTGTGAATGCGCATGTGAGCCTACCCCGCATTTCGCCCGGCAGCCAGAGCGTTCCCCCGCCTGCCCTTTCCTGGCGCGGCACTTGAACGGCAGTGCGTGTGAATGCGCATGTGAGCCCTACCCCGCATTTCGCCCGGCAGCCAGAGCGTTCCCCCGGCCTGCCCTTTCCTGGCGCGGCACTTGAACGGCAGTGCGTGTGAATGCGCATGTGAGCCCTACCCCGCATTTCGCCCGGCAGCCAGAGCGTTCCCCCGGCCTGCCCTTTCCTGGCGCGGCACTTGAACGGCAGTGCGTGTGAATGCGCATGTGAGACCTACCCCGCATTTCGCCCGGCAGCCAGAGCGTTCCCCCGCCTGCCCTTTCCTGGCGCGGCACTTGAACGGCAGTGCGTGTGAATGCGCATGTGAGCCCTACCCCGAATTTCGCCCGGCAGCCACAGCGTTCCCCCGGCCTGCCCTTTCCGGGCGCGGCACTTGGGGGCAGTGTGTGTGTGAATGGCATGCCCCCCCCCCCCCCATTTCGCCCGGGGAGCGTTCCCCCCCCTGCCCCTTCTGGGCGGGGGGGGACGGGGGGGTGTGAGTGCGTGGTGAGCCCGGCCCCAGCCCGGGGAGCGTTCCCCCCCCCCTTTCCTGGCGCGGCACTTGAACGGCAGTGCGTGTGAATGCGATCCCTACCCCGCATTTCGCCCGGCAGCCAGAGCGTTCCCCGGCCTGCCCTTTCCTGGCGCGGCACTTGAACGGCAGTGCGTGTGAATGCGCATGTGAGCCCTACCCCGCATTTCGCCCGGCAGCCAGAGCGTTCCCCGGCCTGCCCTTTCCTGGCGCGGCACTTGAACGGCAGTGCGTGTGAATGCGCATGTGAGACCTACCCCGCATTTCGCCCGGCAGCCAGAGCGTTCCCCCGCCTGCCCTTTCCTGGCGCGGCACTTGAACGGCAGTGCGTGTGAATGCGCATGTGAGCCCTACCCCGCATTTCGCCCGGCAGCCAGAGCGTTCCCCGGCCTGCCCTTTCCTGGCGCGGCACTTGAACGGCAGTGCGTGTGAATGCGCATGTGAGCCCTACCCCGCATTTCGCCCGGCAGCCAGAGCGTTCCCCCGGCCTGCCCTTTCCTGGCGCGGCACTTGAACGGCAGTGCGTGTGAATGCGCATGTGAGCCTACCCCGCATTTCGCCCGGCAGCCAGAGCGTTCCCCCGGCCTGCCCTTTCCTGGCGCGGCACTTGAACGGCAGTGCGTGTGATGCGCATGTGAGCCCTACCCCGCATTTCGCCCGGCAGCCAGAGCGTTCCCCGGCCCTGCCCTTTCCTGGCGCGGCACTTGAACGGCAGTGCGTGTGAATGCGATCCTACCCCGCATTTCGCCCGGCAGCCAGAGCGTTCCCCCGGCCTGCCCTTTCCTGGCGCGGCACTTGAACGGCAGTGCGTGTGAATGCGCATGTGAGCCCTACCCCGCATTTCGCCCGGCAGCCAGAGCGTTCCCCCGGCCTGCCCTTTCCTGGCGCGGCACTTGAACGGCAGTGCGTGTGTGCGCATGTGAGACCTACCCCGCATTTCGCCCGGCAGCCAGAGCGTTCCCCCGGCCTGCCCTTTCCTGGCGCGGCACTTGAACGGCAGTGCGTGTGATTGCGAGACCTACCCGCATTTCGCCCGGCAGCCGAGCGTTCCCCCC
>JAEHOC010000274.1:0-27593 GCA_016834605.1 Chlamydomonas incerta | reverse complement strand
CCCGCATTCGCCCGGCAGCCACAGCGTTCCCCCGGCCGGCCCTTTCCTGCGCGCACTTGAACGGCCAGTGCGTTTGTGCTTGCAAAGCCTTACCCCGCATTCGCCCGCAGCACAGTTCCCACGGCCGAGGCCCTTCCTGGCGCGGCATTACGGAGTGCGTGTGATGCGGGATTCGCGAGCACCTACCCCGCATTTCGCCGGCAGACCAGCGTTCCCCCGGCAGGCCCTTTCCTGGCCGCCGCCTGAACGGCAGTGCGTGTGATTGCAAGCCCTACCCCGATTTCGCCCGGCAGGAAAAAGCGTTTCCCCGGCCGGCCCTTTCCTGGCGCGGCATTGAACGGCAGTGCGCGTGAAGGCGATCCCCTACCCCGCATTCGCCGGCAGCCAGAGCGTCCCGGCTTGCCCTTTCCTAGCGCGGGGCACTTGGAACGGCAGTTGCGTGTTTGTGAATGCGATCCCACCCCGCATTCGCCCGGACAAGCCAGCGTTCCACGGCCGGCCTTCCTGCGCGGGCCACTTGACGGGCAGTGCGCGGGAAGCGAGACCCTACCCCGCATTCGCCCGGCAGCCAGAGGCGTTCCCCCGGCCTGCCCTTTCCTAGCGCGGCACTTGAACGGCAGTGCGTGTGAATGTGCTTGCGAGCCCTACCCCGCATTTCGCCCGGCAGCCACAGCGTTCCCCCGGCCGGCCCTTTCCTGGCGCCGCACTTGAACGGCAGTGCGTGTGCTTGCAAGCCCTACCCCGCATTTCGCCCGGCAGCCACAGCGTTCCCCCGGCCGGCCCTTTCCTGGCGCGGCACTTGAACGGCAGTGCGTGTGAATGCGCTTGCGAGCCCTACCCGCATTTCGCCCGGCAGCCACAGCGTTCCCCGGCCGGCCCTTTCCTGGCGCCGCACTTGAACGGGCAGTGCGTGTGCTTGCAAGCCCTACCCGCATTTCGCCCGGCAGCCACAGCGTTCCCCCGGCCGGCCCTTTCCTGGCGCGGCACTTGAACGGCAGTGCGCGTGAATGCGAGCCCTACCCCGCATTTCGCCCGGCAGCCAGAGCGTTCCCCCGGCCTGCCCTTTCCTAGCGCGGGGCTGGAACGGCAGTGCGTGTGTTTGCAAGCCCTACCCCGCATTTCGCCCGGCAGCCAGAGCGTTGCCCCGGCCTGCCCTTTCCTAGCGCGGGGCTGGAACGGCAGTGCGTGTGTGTGCAAGCCCTACCCCGCATTTCGGCCGGCAGCCAGAGCGTTCCCCCGGCCGGCCCTTTCCTGGCGCGGCACTTGAACGGCAGTGCGTGTGAATGTGCTTGCGAGCCCTACCCCGCATTTCGCCCGGCAGCCACAGCGTTCCCCCGGCCGGCCCTTTCCTGGCGCCGCACTTGAACGGCAGTGCGTGTGCTTGCAAGCCCTACCCCGCATTTCGCCCGGCAGCCACAGCGTTCCCCCGGCCGGCCCTTTCCTGGCGCGGCACTTGAACGGCAGTGCGTGTGAATGCGCATGTGAGACCTACCCCGCATTTCGCCCGGCAGCCACAGCGTTCCCCCGGCCGGCCCTTTCCTGGCGCGGCACTTGAACGGCAGTGCGTGTGCATGCGCATGTAAGCCCTACCCCGAATGTCGCCCGGCAGCCAGAGCGTTCCCCCGGCCGGCCCATTCCTAGCGCGGCACTTGAACGGCAGTGCGTGTGAATGCGAGCCCTACCCCGCATTTCGCCCGGCAGCCACAGCGTTCCCCCGGCCGGCCCTTTCCTGGCGCGGCACTTGAACGGCAGTGCGTGTGAATGTGAGACCTACCCCGCATTTCGCCCGGCAGCCAGAGCGTTCCCCCGGCCGGCCCTTTCCTGGCGCGGCACTTGAACGGCAGTGCGTGTGAATGTGCTTGCGAGCCCTACCCCGCATTTCGCCCGGCAGCCACAGCGTTCCCCCGGCCGGCCCTTTCCTGGCGCCGCACTTGAACGGCAGTGCGTGTGCTTGCAAGCCCTACCCCGCATTTCGCCCGGCAGCCAGAGCGTTCCCCCGGCCTGCCCATTCCTAGCGCGGCACTTGAACGGCAGTGCGTGTGAATGCGAGCCCTACCCCGCATTTCGCCCGGCAGCCAGAGCGTTCCCCCGGCCGGCCCTTTCCTGGCGCGGCACTTGAACGGCAGTGCGTGTGAATGTGAGACCTACCCCGAATGTCGCCCGGCAGCCACAGCGTTCCCCCGGCCGGCCCTTTCCTGGCGCGGCACTTGAACGGCAGTGCGTGTGCTTGTGAGCCCTACCCCGCATTTCGCCCGGCAGCCACAGCGTTCCCCCGGCCGGCCCTTTCCTGGCGCGGCACTTGAACGGCAGTGCGTGTGAATGCGGATGTGAGACCTACCCCGCATTTCGCCCGGCAGCCAGAGCGTTCCCCCGGCCGGCCCTTTCCTGGCGCCGCACTTGAACGGCAGTGCGTGTGCTTGTGAGCCCTACCCCGCATTTCGCCCGGCAGCCAGAGCGTTCCCCCGGCCGGCCCTTTCCTAGCGCGGCACTTGAACGGCAGTGCGTGTGAATGCACATGTGAGACCTACCCCGCATTTTGCCCGGCAGCCACAGCGTTCCCCCGGCCTGCCCTTTCCTAGCGCGGCACTTGATCGGCAGTGCGTGTGAATGCGAGCCCTACCCCGCATTTCGCCCGGCAGCCAGAGCGTTCCCCCGGCCGGCCCTTTCCTGGCGCGGCACTTGAACGGCAGTGCGTGTGCATGCGCATGTAAGCCCTACCCCGAATGTCGCCCGGCAGCCAGAGCGTTCCCCCGGCCGGCCCATTCCTAGCGCGGCACTTGAACGGCAGTGCGTGTGAATGCGAGCCCTACCCGCATTTCGCCCGGCAGCCACAGCGTTCCCCCGGCCGGCCCTTTCCTGGCGCCGCACTTGAACGGCAGTGCGTGTGAATGCGGATGTGAGACCTACCCCCGCATTTCGCCCGGCAGCCAGAGCGTTCCCCCGGCCGGCCCTTTCCTGGCGCCGCACTTGAACGGCAGTGCGTATGCTTGTGAGCCCTACCCCGCATTTCGCCCGGCAGCCAGAGCGTTCCCCCGGCCGGCCCTTTCCTAGCGCGGCACTTGAACGGCAGTGCGTGTGAATGCACATGTGAGACCTACCCCGCATTTTGCCCGGCAGCCACAGCGTTCCCCCGGCCTGCCCTTTCCTAGCGCGGCACTTGAACGGCAGTGCGTGTGAATGCGCATGTGAGACCTACCCCGCATTTCGCCCGGCAGCCACAGCGTTCCCCCGGCCTGCCCATTCCTAGCGCGGCACTTGAACGGCAGTGCGCGTGAATGCGAGCCCTACCCCGCATTTCGCCGGCAGCCACAGCGTTCCCCCGGCCTGCCCTTTCCTAGCGCGGGGCTGGAACGGCAGTGCGTGTGTTTGCAAGCCCTACCCCGCATTTCGCCCGGCAGCCAGAGCGTTCCCCCGGCCGGCCCTTTCCTAGCGCGGCACTTGAACGGCAGTGCGTGTGAACGCGAGCCCTACCCCGCATTTCGCCCGGCAGCCAGAGCGTTCCCCCGGCCGGCCCTTTCCTAGCGCGGCACTTGAACGGCAGTGCGTGTGAATGCGCATGTGAGACCTACCCCGCATTTCGCCCGGCAGCCAGAGCGTTCCCCCGGCCGGCCCTTTCCTGGCGCGGCACTTGAACGGCAGTGCGTGTGAATGCGCATGTGAGACCTACCCCGCATTTCGCCCGGCAGCCACAGCGTTCCCCGGCCTTCCCTTTCCTGGCGCGGCACTTGAACGGCAGTGCGTGTGCATGCGCATGTAAGCCCTACCCCGAATGTCGCCCGGCAGCCACAGCGTTCCCCCGGCCGGCCCATTCCTAGCGCGGCACTTGAACGGCAGTGCGTGTGAACGCGAGCCCTACCCCGCATTTCGCCCGGCAGCCACAGCGTTCCCCCGGCCGGCCCTTTCCTGGCGCCGCACTTGAACGGCAGTGCGTGTGAATGTGAGACCTACCCCGCATTTCGCCCGGCAGCCAGAGCGTTCCCCCGGCCTGCCCATTCCTAGCGCGGCACTTGAACGGCAGTGCGTGTGAATGTGCTTGCGAGCCCTACCCCGCATTTCGCCCGGCAGCCACAGCGTTCCCCCGGCCGGCCCTTTCCTAGCGCGGCACTTGAACGGCAGTGCGTGTGAATGCGAGCCCTACCCCGCATTTCGCCCGGCAGCCAGAGCGTTCCCCCGGCCGGCCCTTTCCTGGCGCCGCACTTGAACGGCAGTGCGTGTGCTTGCAAGCCCTACCCCGCATTTCGCCCGGCAGCCACAGCGTTCCCCCGGCCTGCCCTTTCCTAGCGCGGCACTTGAACGGCAGTGCGTGTGAATGCGAGCCCTACCCCGCATTTCGCCCGGCAGCCAGAGCGTTCCCCCGGCCGGCCCTTTCCTAGCGCGGCACTTGAACGGCAGTGCGTGTGAATGCACATGTGAGACCTACCCCGCATTTTGCCCGGCAGCCACAGCGTTCCCCCGGCCTGCCCTTTCCTAGCGCGGCACTTGAACGGCAGTGCGTGTGAATGCGAGCCCTACCCCGCATTTCGCCCGGCAGCCAGAGCGTTCCCCCGGCCGGCCCTTTCCTGGCGCGGCACTTGAACGGCAGTGCGTGTGCTTGCAAGCCCTACCCCGAATGTCGCCCGGCAGCCACAGCGTTCCCCCGGCCGGCCCTTTCCTGGCGCGGCACTTGAACGGCAGTGCGTGTGCTTGTGAGCCCTACCCCGCATTTCGCCCGGCAGCCACAGCGTTCCCCCGACCTGCCCTTTCCTGGCGCGGCACTTGAACGGCAGTGCGTGTGAATGCGGATGTGAGACCTACCCCGCATTTCGCCCGGCAGCCAGAGCGTTCCCCCGGCCGGCCCTTTCCTGGCGCCGCACTTGAACGGCAGTGAATGTGCTTGCGAGCCCTACCCCGCATTTCGCCCGGCAGCCAGAGCGTTCCCCCGGCCGGCCCTTTCCTAGCGCGGCACTTGAACGGCAGTGCGTGTGAATGCACATGTGAGACCTACCCCGCATTTTGCCCGGCAGCCACAGCGTTCCCCCGGCCTGCCCTTTCCTAGCGCGGCACTTGAACGGCAGTGCGTGTGAATGCGCATGTGAGACCTACCCCGCATTTCGCCCGGCAGCCACAGCGTTCCCCCGGCCTGCCCATTCCTAGCGCGGCACTTGAACGGCAGTGCGCGTGAATGCGAGCCCTACCCCGCATTTCGCCCGGCAGCCACAGCGTTCCCCCGGCCTGCCCTTTCCTAGCGCGGGGCTGGAACGGCAGTGCGTGTGTTTGCAAGCCCTACCCCGCATTTCGCCCGGCAGCCAGAGCGTTCCCCCGGCCGGCCCTTTCCTGGCGCGGCACTTGATCGGCAGTGCGTATGCTTGTGAGCCCTACCCCGCATTTCGCCCGGCAGCCAGAGCGTTCCCCGGCCGGCCCTTTCCTAGCGCGGCACTTGAACGGCAGTGCGTGTGAATGCGCATGTGAGACCTACCCCGCATTTCGCCCGGCAGCCAGAGCGTTCCCCCGGCCGGCCCTTTCCTGGCGCGGCACTTGAACGGCAGTGCGTGTGAATGCGCATGTGAGACCTACCCCGCATTTCGCCCGGCAGCCACAGCGTTCCCCCGGCCTTCCCTTTCCTGGCGCGGCACTTGAACGGCAGTGCGTGTGCATGCGCATGTAAGCCCTACCCCGAATGTCGCCCGGCAGCCAGAGCGTTCCCCCGGCCGGCCCATTCCTAGCGCGGCACTTGAACGGCAGTGCGTGTGAATGCGAGCCCTACCCCGCATTTCGCCCGGCAGCCACAGCGTTCCCCCGGCCGGCCCTTTCCTGGCGCCGCACTTGAACGGCAGTGCGTGTGAATGTGAGACCTACCCCGCATTTCGCCCGGCAGCCACAGCGTTCCCCCGGCCTGCCCATTCCTAGCGCGGCACTTGAACGGCAGTGCGTGTGAATGTGCTTGCGAGCCCTACCCCGCATTTCGCCCGGCAGCCACAGCGTTCCCCCGGCCGGCCCTTTCCTGGCGCCGCACTTGAACGGCAGTGCGTGTGCTTGCAAGCCCTACCCCGCATTTCGCCCGGCAGCCACAGCGTTCCCCCGGCCTGCCCTTTCCTAGCGCGGCACTTGAACGGCAGTGCGTGTGAATGCGAGCCCTACCCCGCATTTCGCCCGGCAGCCAGAGCGTTCCCCCGGCCGGCCCTTTCCTGGCGCGGCACTTGAACGGCAGTGCGTGTGAATGTGAGACCTACCCCGAATGTCGCCCGGCAGCCACAGCGTTCCCCCGGCCGGCCCTTTCCTGGCGCGGCACTTGAACGGCAGTGCGTGTGCTTGTGAGCCCTGCCCCGCATTTCGCCCGGCAGCCACAGCGTTCCCCCGGCCTGCCCTTTCCTAGCGCGGGGCTGGAACGGCAGTGCGTGTGAATGCGCATGTGAGACCTACCCCGCATTTCGCCCGGCAGCCAGAGCGTTCCCCCGGCCGGCCATTTCCTGGCGCGGCACTTGAACGGCAGTGCGCGTGAATGCGAGCCCTACCCCGCATTTCGCCCGGCAGCCAGAGCGTTCCCCCGGCCTGCCCTTTCCTAGCGCGGGGCTGGAACGGCAGTGCGTGTGCTTGCAAGCCCTACCCCGCATTTCGCCCGGCAGCCAGAGCGTTCCCCCGGCCGGCCCTTTCCTGGCGCGGCACTTGAACGGCAGTGCGTGTGCTTGTGAGCCCTACCCCGCATTTCGCCCGGCAGCCACAGCGTTCCCCCGGCCGGCCCTTTCCTGGCGCCGCACTTGAACGGCAGTGCGTGTGCTTGTGAGCCCTACCCCGCATTTCGCCCGGCAGCCACAGCGTTCCCCCGGCCGGCCCTTTCCTGGCGCGGCACTTGAACGGCAGTGCGTGTGAATGTGCTTGCAAGCCCTACCCCGCATTTCGCCCGGCAGCCAGAGCGTTCCCCCGGCCGGCCCTTTCCTGGCGCCGCACTTGAACGGCAGTGCGTGTGCTTGCAAGCCCTACCCCGCATTTTGCCCGGCAGCCACAGCGTTGCCCCGGCCGGCCCTTTCCTAGCGCGGCACTTGAACGGCAGTGCGTGTGCTTGTGAGCCCTACCCCGCATTTCGCCCGGCAGCCACAGCGTTCCCCCGGCAGGTCCTTTCCTAGCGCGGCACTTGAACGGCAGTGCGTGTGAATGCGCATGTTAGCCCTACCCCGAATGTCGCCCGGCAGCCACAGCGTTCCCCCGGCCGGCCCTTTCCTGGCGCGGCACTTGAACGGCAGTGAATGTGCTTGCGAGCCCTACCCCGCATTTCGCCCGGCAGCCAGAGCGTCCCTCCGGCCGGCCCTTTCCTGGCGCGGCACTTGAACGGCAGTGCGTGTGCTTGCAAGCCCTACCCCGCATTTCGCCCGGCAGCCAGAGCGTTCCCCCGGCCGGCCCTTTCCTGGCGCCGCACTTGAACGGCAGTGCGTGTGCTTGCAAGCCCTACCCCGCATTTTGCCCGGCAGCCACAGCGTTCCCCCGGCCGGCCCTTTCCTAGCGCGGCACTTGAACGGCAGTGCGTGTGCTTGCAAGCCCTACCCCGCATTTCGCCCGGCAGCCACAGCGTTCCCCCGGCAGGTCCTTTCCTAGCGCGGCACTTGAACGGCAGTGCGTGTGAATGCGCATGTTAGCCCTACCCCGAATGTCGCCCGGCAGCCACAGCGTTCCCCCGGCCGGCCCTTTCCTGGCGCGGCACTTGAACGGCAGTGAATGTGCTTGCGAGCCCTACCCCGCATTTCGCCCGGCAGCCAGAGCGTCCCTCCGGCCGGCCCTTTCCTGGCGCGGCACTTGAACGGCAGTGCGTGTGCTTGCAAGCCCTACCCCGCATTTCGCCCGGCAGCCAGAGCGTCCCTCCGGCCGGCCCTTTCCTGGCGCGGCACTTGAACGGCAGTGCGTGTGCTTGCAAGCCCTACCCCGCATTTTGCCCGGCAGCCACAGCGTTCCCCCGACCTGCCCTTTCCTAGCGCGGCACTTGAACGGCAGTGCGTGTGCTTGTGAGCCCTACCCCGCATTTCGCCCGGCAGCCAGAGCGTTCCCCCGGCCGGCCCTTTCCTAGCGCGGCACTTGAACGGCAGTGCGTGTGCTTGTGAGCCCTACCCCGCATTTCGCCCGGCAGCCAGAGCGTCCCTCCGGCCGGCCCTTTCCTGGCGCGGCACTTGAACGGCGGTTCGTATGCTTGTGAGCCCTACCCCGCATTTCGCCCGGCAGCCAGAGCGTTCCCCCCGGCCGGCCCTTTCCTGGCGCGGCACTTGAACGGCAGTGCGTGTGCTTGTGAGCCCTACCCCGCATTTCGCCCGGCAGCCACAGCGTTCCCCCGGCCGGTCCTTTCCTAGCGCGGCACTTGAACGGCAGTGCGTGTGCTTGCAAGCCCTACCCCGAATGTCGCCCGGCAGCCACAGCGTTCCCCCGGCCTGCCCATTCCTAGCGCGGCACTTGAACGGCAGTGCGTGTGAATGCGCATTTGAAACCTACCCCGCATTTCGCCCGGCAGCCAGAGCGTTCCCCCGGCCGGTCCTTTCCTAGCGCGGCACTTGAACGGCAGTGCGTGTGCTTGCAAGCCCTACCCCGCATTTCGCCCGGCAGCCAGAGCGTTCCCCCGGCCGGCCCTTTCCTGGCGCCGCACTTGAACGGCAGTGCGTGTGCTTGCAAGCCCTACCCCGCATTTTGCCCGGCAGCCACAGCGTTCCCCCGGCCGGCCCTTTCCTAGCGCGGCACTTGAACGGCAGTGCGTGTGCTTGCAAGCCCTACCCCGCATTTCGCCCGGCAGCCACAGCGTTCCCCCGGCAGGTCCTTTCCTAGCGCGGCACTTGAACGGCAGTGCGTGTGAATGCGCATGTTAGCCCTACCCCGAATGTCGCCCGGCAGCCACAGCGTTCCCCCGGCCGGCCCTTTCCTGGCGCGGCACTTGAACGGCAGTGAATGTGCTTGCGAGCCCTACCCCGCATTTCGCCCGGCAGCCAGAGCGTCCCTCCGGCCGGCCCTTTCCTGGCGCGGCACTTGAACGGCAGTGCGTGTGCTTGCAAGCCCTACCCCGCATTTCGCCCGGCAGCCAGAGCGTCCCTCCGGCCGGCCCTTTCCTGGCGCGGCACTTGAACGGCAGTGCGTGTGCTTGCAAGCCCTACCCCGCATTTTGCCCGGCAGCCACAGCGTTCCCCCGACCTGCCCTTTCCTAGCGCGGCACTTGAACGGCAGTGCGTGTGCTTGTGAGCCCTACCCCGCATTTCGCCCGGCAGCCAGAGCGTTCCCCCGGCCGGCCCTTTCCTAGCGCGGCACTTGAACGGCAGTGCGTGTGCTTGTGAGCCCTACCCCGCATTTCGCCCGGCAGCCAGAGCGTCCCTCCGGCCGGCCCTTTCCTGGCGCGGCACTTGAACGGCGGTTCGTATGCTTGTGAGCCCTACCCCGCATTTCGCCCGGCAGCCAGAGCGTTCCCCCGGCCGGCCCTTTCCTGGCGCGGCACTTGAACGGCAGTGCGTGTGCTTGTGAGCCCTACCCCGCATTTCGCCCGGCAGCCACAGCGTTCCCCCGGCCGGTCCTTTCCTAGCGCGGCACTTGAACGGCAGTGCGTGTGCTTGCAAGCCCTACCCCGAATGTCGCCCGGCAGCCACAGCGTTCCCCCGGCCTGCCCATTCCTAGCGCGGCACTTGAACGGCAGTGCGTGTGAATGCGCATTTGAAACCTACCCCGCATTTCGCCCGGCAGCCAGAGCGTTCCCCCGGCCGGTCCTTTCCTAGCGCGGCACTTGAACGGCAGTGCGTATGCTTGTGAGCCCTACCCCGCATTTCGCCCGGCAGCCAGAGCGTTCCCCCGGCCGGTCCTTTCCTAGCGCGGCACTTGAACGGCAGTGCGTGTGCTTGCAAGCCCTACCCCGCATTTCGCCCGGCAGCCAGAGCGTTCCCCCGGCCGGCCCTTTCCTGGCGCCGCACTTGAACGGCAGTGCGTGTGCTTGCAAGCCCTACCCCGCATTTTGCCCGGCAGCCACAGCGTTCCCCCGACCTGCCCTTTCCTGGCGCGGCACTTGATCGGCAGTGCGTGTGCTTGTGAGCCCTACCCCGCATTTCGCCCGGCAGCCAGAGCGTTCCCCCGGCCGGCCCTTTCCTGGCGCGGCACTTGAACGGCAGTGCGTGTGAATGTGCTTGCGAGCCCTACCCCGCATTTCGCCCGGCAGCCACAGCGTTCCCCCGGCCGGCCCTTTCCTGGCGCGGCACTTGAACGGCAGTGCGTGTGCTTGCAAGCCCTACCCCGCATTTTGCCCGGCAGCCACAGCGTTCCCCCGACCTGCCCTTTCCTGGCGCGGCACTTGATCGGCAGTGCGTGTGCTTGTGAGCCCTACCCCGCATTTCGCCCGGCAGCCAGAGCGTTCCCCCGGCCGGCCCTTTCCTGGCGCCGCACTTGAACGGCAGTGCGTGTGCTTGCAAGCCCTACCCCGCATTTTGCCCGGCAGCCACAGCGTTCCCCCGACCTGCCCTTTCCTGGCGCGGCACTTGATCGGCAGTGCGTGTGCTTGTGAGCCCTACCCCGCATTTCGCCCGGCAGCCAGAGCGTTCCCCCGGCCGGCCCTTTCCTGGCGCGGCACTTGAACGGCAGTGCGTGTGAATGTGCTTGCGAGCCCTACCCCGCATTTCGCCCGGCAGCCACAGCGTTCCCCCGGCCGGCCCTTTCCTGGCGCGGCACTTGAACGGCAGTGCGTGTGCTTGCAAGCCCTACCCCGCATTTTGCCCGGCAGCCACAGCGTTCCCCCGACCTGCCCTTTCCTGGCGCGGCACTTGATCGGCAGTGCGTGTGCTTGTGAGCCCTACCCCGCATTTCGCCCGGCAGCCAGAGCGTTCCCCCGGCCGGCCCTTTCCTGGCGCCGCACTTGAACGGCAGTTCGTATGCTTGTGAGCACTACCCCGCATTTCGCCCGGCAGCCAGAGCGTTCCCCCGGCCGGCCCTTTCCTGGCGCGGCACTTGAACGGCAGTGCGTGTGCTTGCAAGCCCTACCCCGCATTTCGCCCGGCAGCCAGAGCGTTCCCCCGGCCGGCCCTTTCCTGGCGCCGCACTTGAACGGCAGTGCGTGTGCTTGCAAGCCCTACCCCGCATTTCGCCCGGCAGCCACAGCGTTCCCCCGGCCGGCCCTTTCCTGGCGCCGCACTTGAACGGCAGTGCGTGTGCTTGTGAGCCCTACCCCGCATTTCGCCCGGCAGCCAGAGCGTTCCCCCGGCCTGCCCATTCCTAGCGCGGCACTTGAACGGCAGTGCGTGTGAATGCGCATGTGAGACCTACCCCGCATTTCGCCCGGCAGCCAGAGCGTTTCCCCGGCCGGCCCTTTCCTGGCGCGGCACTTGAACGGCCGTGCGTGTGCTTGTGAGCCCTACCCCGCATTTCGCCCGGCAGCCAGAGCGTTCCCCCGGCCTGCCCTTTCCTGGCGCGGCACTTGAACGGCAGTGCGTGTGCTTGTGAGCCCTGCCCCGCATTTCGCCCGGCAGCCAGAGCGTTCCCCCGGCCGGCCCTTTCCTGGCGCGGCACTTGAACGGCAGTGCGTGTGAATGTGCTTGCAAGCCCTACCCCGCATTTCGCCCGGCAGCCACAGCGTTCCCCCGGCCGGCCCTTTCCTGGCGCCGCCCTTGAACGGCAGTGCGTATGCTTGTGAGCCCTACCCCGCATTTCGCCCGGCAGCCAGAGCGTTCCCCCGGCCGGCCCTTTCCTGGCGCCGCACTTGAACGGCAGTGCGTGTGCTTGCAAGCCCTACCCCGCATTTTGCCCGGCAGCCACAGCGTTCCCCCGGCCGGCCCTTTCCTAGCGCGGCACTTGAACGGCAGTGCGTGTGCTTGTGAGCCCTACCCCGCATTTCGCCCGGCAGCCACAGCGTTCCCCCGGCCGGTCCTTTCCTAGCGCGGCACTTGAACGGCAGTGCGTGTGAATGCGCATGTAAGCCCTACCCCGAATGTCGCCCGGCAGCCACAGCGTTCCCCCGGCCGGCCCTTTCCTGGCGCGGCACTTGAACGGCAGTGAATGTGCTTGCGAGCCCTACCCCGCATTTCGCCCGGCAGCCAGAGCGTCCCTCCGGCCGGCCCTTTCCTGGCGCGGCACTTGAACGGCAGTGCGTGTGCTTGCAAGCCCTACCCCGCATTTCGCCCGGCAGCCAGAGCGTTCCCCCGGCCGGCCCTTTCCTAGCGCGGCACTTGAACGGCAGTGCGTGTGCTTGCAAGCCCTACCCCGCATTTTGCCCGGCAGCCACAGCGTTCCCCCGGCCGGCCCTTTCCTGGCGCGGCACTTGAACGGCAGTGCGTGTGCTTGCAAGCCCTACCCCGCATTTCGCCCGGCAGCCAGAGCGTTCCCCCGGCCGGCCCTTTCCTGGCGCCGCACTTGAACGGCAGTGCGTGTGCTTGCAAGCCCTACCCCGCATTTCGCCCGGCAGCCAGAGCGTTCCCCCGGCCTGCCCATTCCTAGCGCGGCACTTGAACGGCAGTGCGTGTGAATGCGAGCCCTACCCCGCATTTCGCCCGGCAGCCACAGCGTTCCCCCGGCCGGCCCTTTCCTGGCGCCGCACTTGAACGGCAGTGCGTGTGCTTGTGAGCCCTACCCCGCATTTCGCCCGGCAGCCAGAGCGTTCCCCCGGCCTGCCCATTCCTAGCGCGGCACTTGAACGGCAGTGCGTGTGAATGCGAGCCCTACCCCGCATTTCGCCCGGCAGCCACAGCGTTCCCCCGGCCGGCCCTTTCCTGGCGCGGCACTTGAACGGCAGTGCGTGTGAATGTGCTTGCGAGCCCTACCCCGCATTTCGCCCGGCAGCCAGAGCGTTCCCCCGGCCGGCCCTTTCCTGGCGCGGCACTTGAACGGCAGTGCGTGTGCTTGTGAGCCCTACCCCGCATTTCGCCCGGCAGCCAGAGCGTTCCCCCGGCCGGCCCTTTCCTGGCGCCGCACTTGAACGGCAGTGCGTGTGAATGCGAGCCCTACCCCGCATTTCGCCCGGCAGCCAGAGCGTTCCCCCGGCCGGCCCTTTCCTGGCGCGGCACTTGAACGGCAGTGCGTGTGAATGTGAGACCTACCCCGCATTTCGCCCGGCAGCCAGAGCGTTCCCCCGGCCGGCCCTTTCCTGGCGCGGCACTTGAACGGCAGTGCGTGTGAATGTGCTTGCGAGCCCTACCCCGCATTTCGCCCGGCAGCCACAGCGTTCCCCCGGCCGGCCCTTTCCTGGCGCCGCACTTGAACGGCAGTGCGTGTGCTTGTGAGCCCTACCCCGCATTTCGCCCGGCAGCCACAGCGTTCCCCCGGCCGGTCCTTTCCTAGCGCGGCACTTGAACGGCAGTTCGTATGCTTGTGAGCCCTACCCCGCATTTCGCCCGGCAGCCAGAGCGTTCCCCCGGCCTGCCCTTTACTAGCGCGGCACTTGAACGGCAGTGCGTGTGAATGCGCATGTGAGACCTACCCCGCATTTCGCCCGGCAGCCAGAGCGTTCCCCCGGCCGGCCCTTTCCTGGCGCGGCACTTGAACGGCCGTGCGTATGCTTGTGAGCCCTACCCCGCATTTCGCCCGGCAGCCAGAGCGTTCCCCCGGCCGGCCCTTTCCTGGCGCGGCACTTGAACGGCAGTGCGTGTGAATGTGAGCCCCGCGCTGGCCCGGGGTGGCAGCGGGTACCTCCCACTTCCCCCCAGCTTCCTTCTATTGCAGTCTGCGCCGCCGATCAAGGCGTACCGCTACGGATGGCTGACGTGCACGGCAGCCCGACATTGGTACTGAGCAAGGGCGTGTGGCACTGAAAGGCACTGGTTGACACCACCCCTGGGTGCCGCGCGCTGGAAGGCGTGTCCGACTCTGGCCGAGTGTACCTCCCACTTCCCCCCAGCTTCCTTCCTTTGCAGTCTGCGCCGCCGATCAAGGCGTACCGCTACGGATGGCTGACGTGCACGGCAGCCCGACATTGGTACTGAGCAAGGGCAATTGCCAATGGATAGGACTGGTTGACACCACCCCTGGGTGCCGCGCGCTGGAAGGCGTGTCCGACTCTGGCCGAGTGTACCTCCCACTTCCCCCCAGCTTCCTTCCTTTGCAGTCTGCGCCGCCGATCAAGGCGTACCGCTACGGATGGCTGACGTGCACGGCAGCCCGACATTGGTACTGAGCAAGGGCGTGTGGCACTGAAAGGCACTGGTTGACACCACCCCTGGGTGCCGCGCGCTGGAAGGCGTGTCCGACTCTGGCCGAGTGTACCTCCCACTTCCCCCCAGCTTCCTTCCTTTGCAGTCTGCGGCCGCCGATCAAGGCGTACCGCTACGGATGGCTGACGTGCACGGCAGCCCGACATTGGTACTGAGCAAGGACACTTGCCAATGGATAGGACTGGTTGACACCACCCCTGGGTGCCGCGCGCTGGAAGGCGTGTCCGACTCTGGCCGAGTGTACCGCCCACTTCCCCCTGCTTTCGTCCTTTGCAGTCTGCGCCGCCGATCAAGGCGTGCCGCTACGGATGGCTGAAATGCACGGCAGCCCGACATTGGTACTGAGCAAGGGCGTGTGGCACTGAAAGGCACTGGTTGACACCACCCCTGGGTGCCGCGCGCTGGAAGGCGTGTCCGACTCTGGCCGAGTGTACCTCCCACTTCCCCCCAGCTTCCTTCCTTTGCAGTCTGCGCCGCCGATCAAGGCGTACCGCTACGGATGGCTGACGTGCACGGCAGCCCGACATTGGTACTGAGCAAGGGCGTGTGGCACTGAAAGGCACTGGTTGACACCACCCCTGGGTGCCGCGCGCTGGAAGGCGTGTCCGACTCTGGCCGAGTGTACCTCCCACTTCCCCCCAGCTTCCTTCCTTTGCAGTCTGCGCCGCCGATCAAGGCGTACCGCTACGGATGGCTGACGTGCACGGCAGCCCGACATTGGTACTGAGCAAGGGCGTGTGGCACTGAAAGGCACTGGTTGACACCACCCCTGGGTGCCGCGCGCTGGAAGGCGTGTCCGACTCTGGCCGAGTGTACCTCCCACTTCCCCCCAGCTTCCTTCCTTTGCAGTCTGCGCCGCCGATCAAGGCGTACCGCTACGGATGGCTGACGTGCACGGCAGCCCGACATTGGTACTGAGCAAGGACACTTGCCAATGGATAGGACTGGTTGACACCACCCCTGGGTGCCGCGCGCTGGAAGGCGTGTCCGACTCTGGCCGAGTGTACCGCCCACTTCCCCCTGCTTTCGTCCTTTGCAGTCTGCGCCGCCGATCAAGGCGTGCCGCTACGGATGGCTGAAATGCACGGCAGCCCGACATTGGTACTGAGCAAGGGCGTGCGGCACTGAAAGGCACTGGTTGACACCACCCCTGGGTGCCGCGCGCTGGAAGGCGTGTCCGACTCTGGCCGAGTGTACCTCCCACTTCCCCCCAGCTTCCTTCCTTTGCAGTCTGCGCCGCCGATCAAGGCGTACCGCTACGGATGGCTGACGTGCACGGCAGCCCGACATTGGTACTGAGCAAGGGCGTGTGGCACTGAAAGGCACTGGTTGACACCACCCCTGGGTGCCGCGCGCTGGAAGGCGTGTCCGACTCTGGCCGAGTGTACCTCCCACTTCCCCCCAGCTTCCTTCCTTTGCAGTCTGCGCCGCCGATCAAGGCGTACCGCTACGGATGGCTGACGTGCACGGCAGCCCGACATTGGTACTGAGCAAGGGCGTGTGGCACTGAAAGGCACTGGTTGACACCACCCCTGGGTGCCGCGCGCTGGAAGGCGTGTCCGACTCTGGCCGAGTGTACCGCCCACTTCCCCCCCGGCTTCCTTCTATTGCAGTCTGCGCCGCCGATCAAGGCGTACCGCTACGGATGGCTGACGTGCACGGCAGCCCGACATTGGTACTGAGCAAGGGCGTGTGGCACTGAAAGGCACTGGTTGACACCACCCCTGGGTGCCGCGCGCTGGAAGGCGTGTCCGACTCTGGCCGAGTGTACCGCCCACTTCCCCCCCGGCTTCCTTCCTTTGCAGTCTGCGCCGCCGATCAAGGCGTACCGCTACGGATGGCTGACGTGCACGGCAGCCCGACATTGGTACTGAGCAAGGGCGTGTGGCACTGAAAGGCACTGGTTGACACCACCCCTGGGTGCCGCGCGCTGGAAGGCATGTCCGACTCTGGCCGAGTGTACCGCCCACTTCCCCCTGCTTTCTTCCTTTGCAGTCTGCGCCGCCGATCAAGGCGTGCCGCTACGGATGGCTGACGTGCACGGCAGCCCGACATTGGTACTGAGCAAGGGCGTGTGGCACTGAAAGGCACTGGTTGACACCACCCCTGGGTGCCGCGCGCTGGAAGGCGTGTCCGACTCTGGCCGAGTGTACCTCCCACTTCCCCCCAGCTTCCTTCCTTTGCAGTCTGCGCCGCCGATCAAGGCGTGCCGCTACGGATGGCTGAAATGCACGGCAGCCCGACATTGGTACTGAGCAAGGGCACTTGCCAATGGATAGGACTGGTTGACACCACCCCTGGGTGCCGCGCGCTGGAAGGCGTGTACGACTCTGGCCGAGTGTACCTGGTGTCAACCAGTCCTATCCATTGGCAAGTGCCCTTGCTCAGTACCAATGTCGGGCTGCCGTGCACGTCAGCCATCCGTAGCGGCACGCCTTGATCGGCGGCGCAGACTGCAAAGGAAGGAAGCCGGGGGGGAAGTGGGCGGTACACTCGGCCAGAGTCGGACACGCCTTCCAGCGCGCGGCACCCAGGGGTGGTGTCAACCAGTGCCTTTCAGTGCCACACGCCCTTGCTCAGTACCAATGTCGGGCTGCCGTGCACGTCAGCCATCCGTAGCGGTACGCCTTGATCGGCGGCGCAGACTGCAAAGGAAGGAAGCTGGGGGGGAAGTGGGCGCTACACTCGGCCAGAGTCGGACACGCCTTCCAGCGCGCGGCACCCAGGGGTGGTGTCAACCAGTCCTATCCATTGGCAAGTGCCCTTGCTCAGTACCAATGTCGGGCTGCCGTGCACGTCAGTCATCCGTAGCGGCACGCCTGGACTGGCGGCGCAGACTCAAAGGAAGGAAGCTGGGGGGAAGTGGGCGGTACACTCGGCCAGAGTCGGACACGCCTTCCAGCGCGCGGCACCCAGGGGTGGTGTCAACCAGTCCTATCCATTGGCAAGTGCCCTTGCTCAGTACCAGACTGCAAAGGAAGAAAGCTGGGGGGGAAGTGGGCGGTACACTCGGCCAGAGTCGGACACGCCTTCCAGCGCGCGGCACCCAGGGGTGGTGTCAACCAGTCCTATCCATTGGCAAGTGCCCTTGCTCAGTACCAATGTCGGGCTGCCGTGCACGTCAGCCATCCGTAGCGGCACGCCTGGACCGGCGGCGCAGACTCAAAGGAAGGAAGCTGGGGGGGAAGTGCGCGGTACACTCGGCCAGAGTCGGACACGCCTTCCAGCGCGCGGCACCCAGGGGTGGTGTCAACCAGTCCTATCCATTGGCAAGTGCCCTTGCTCAGTACCAATGTCGGGCTGCCGTGCACGTCAGCCATCCGTAGCGGCACGCCTTGATCGGCGGCGCAGACTGCAAAGGAAGAAAGCTGGGGGGGAAGTGGGCGGTACACTCGGCCAGAGTCGGACACGCCTTCCAGCGCGCGGCACCCAGGGGTGGTGTCAACCAGTCCTATCCATTGGCAAGTGCCCTTGCTCAGTACCAATGTCGGGCTGCCGTGCACGTCAGCCATCCGTAGCGGCACGCCTGGACTGGCGGCGCAGACTCAAAGGAAGGAAGCTGGGGGGAAGTGGGCGGTACACTCGGCCAGAGTCGGACACGCCTTCCAGCGCGCGGCACCCAGGGGTGGTGTCAACCAGTCCTATCCATTGGCAAGTGCCCTTGCTCAGTACCAGTGTCGGGCTGCCGTGCACGTCAGCCATCCGTAGCGGCACGCCTGGACTGGCGGCGCAGACTGCAAAGGAAGGAAGCTGGGGGGGAAGTGGGCGGTACACTCGGCCAGAGTCGGACACGCCTTCCAGCGCGCGGCACCCAGGGGTGGTGTCAACCAGTCCTATCCATTGGCAAGTGCCCTTGCTCAGTACCAATGTTGGGCTGCCGTGCACGTCAGCCATCCGTAGCGGTACGCCTTGATCGGCGGCGCAGACTGCAAAGGAAGGAAGCTGGGGGGGAAGTGGGCGGTACACTCGGCCAGAGTCGGACACGCCTTCCAGCGCGCGGCACCCAGGGGTGGTGTCAACCAGTCCTATCCATTGGCAAGTGCCCTTGCTCAGTACCAATGTCGGGCTGCCGTGCACGTCAGCCATCCGTAGCGGCACGCCTGGACCGGCGGCGCAGACTCAAAGGAAGGAAGCTGGGGGGGAAGTGCGCGGTACACTCGGCCAGAGTCGGACACGCCTTCCAGCGCGCGGCACCCAGGGGTGGTGTCAACCAGTCCTATCCATTGGCAAGTGCCCTTGCTCAGTACCAATGTCGGGCTGCCGTGCACGTCAGCCATCCGTAGCGGCACGCCTTGATCGGCGGCGCAGACTGCAAAGGAAGGAAGCTGGGGGGGAAGTGGGCGGTACACTCGGCCAGAGTCGGACACGCCTTCCAGCGCGCGGCACCCAGGGGTGGTGTCAACCAGTCCTATCCATTGGCAAGTGCCCTTGCTCAGTACCAATGTCGGGCTGCCGTGCACGTCAGCCATCCGTAGCGGTACGCCTTGATCGGCGGCGCAGACTGCAAAGGAAGGAAGCTGGGGGGGAAGTGGGCGGTACACTCGGCCAGAGTCGGACACGCCTTCCAGCGCGCGGCACCCAGGGGTGGTGTCAACCAGTCCTATCCATTGGCAAGTGCCCTTGCTCAGTACCAATGTTGGGCTGCCGTGCACGTCAGCCATCCGTAGCGGCACGCCTTGATCGGCGGCGCAGACTGCAAAGGAAGGAAGCTGGGGGGGAAGTGGGCGGTACACTCGGCCAGAGTCGGACACGCCTTCCAGCGCGCGGCACCCAGGGGTGGTGTCAACCAGTCCTATCCATTGGCAAGTGCCCTTGCTCAGTACCAATGTCGGGCTGCCGTGCACGTCAGCCATCCGTAGCGGCACGCCTTGATCGGCGGCGCAGACTGCAAAGGAAGAAAGCTGGGGGGGAAGTGGGCGGTACACTCGGCCAGAGTCGGACACGCCTTCCAGCGCGCGGCACCCAGGGGTGGTGTCAACCAGTCCTATCCATTGGCAAGTGCCCTTGCTCAGTACCAATGTCGGGCTGCCGTGCACGTCAGCCATCCGTAGCGGCACGCCTGGACTGGCGGCGCAGACTCAAAGGAAGGAAGCTGGGGGGAAGTGGGCGGTACACTCGGCCAGAGTCGGACACGCCTTCCAGCGCGCGGCACCCAGGGGTGGTGTCAACCAGTCCTATCCATTGGCAAGTGCCCTTGCTCAGTACCAGTGTCGGGCTGCCGTGCACGTCAGCCATCCGTAGCGGCACGCCTGGACTGGCGGCGCAGACTGCAAAGGAAGGAAGCTGGGGGGGAAGTGGGCGGTACACTCGGCCAGAGTCGGACACGCCTTCCAGCGCGCGGCACCCAGGGGTGGTGTCAACCAGTCCTATCCATTGGCAAGTGCCCTTGCTCAGTACCAATGTCGGGCTGCCGTGCACGTCAGCCATCCGTAGCGGCACGCCTTGATCGGCGGCGCAGACTGCAAAGGAAGGAAGCTGGGGGGGAAGTGGGCGGTACACTCGGCCAGAGTCGGACACGCCTTCCAGCGCGCGGCACCCAGGGGTGGTGTCAACCAGTCCTATCCATTGGCAAGTGCCCTTGCTCAGTACCAATGTCGGGCTGCCGTGCACGTCAGCCATCCGTAGCGGTACGCCTTGATCGGCGGCGCAGACTGCAAAGGAAGGAAGCTGGGGGGAAGTGGGCGGTACACTCGGCCAGAGTCGGACACGCCTTCCAGCGCGCGGCACCCAGGGGTGGTGTCAACCAGTCCTATCCATTGGCAAGTGCCCTTGCTCAGTACCAATGTCGGGCTGCCGTGCACGTCAGCCATCCGTAGCGGCACGCCTTGATCGGCGGCGCAGACTGCAAAGGAAGGAAGCTGGGGGGGAAGTGGGCGGTACACTCGGCCAGAGTCGGACACGCCTTCCAGCGCGCGGCACCCAGGGGTGGTGTCAACCAGTCCTATCCATTGGCAAGTGCCCTTGCTCAGTACCAATGTCGGGCTGCCGTGCACGTCAGCCATCCGTAGCGGCACGCCTTGATCGGCGGCGCAGACTGCAAAGGAAGGAAAGCTGGGGGGGAAGTGGGCGGTACACTCGGCCAGAGTCGGACACGCCTTCCAGCGCGCGGCACCCAGGGGTGGTGTCAACCAGTCCTATCCATTGGCAAGTGCCCTTGCTCAGTACCAATGTCGGGCTGCCGTGCACGTCAGCCATCCGTAGCGGCACGCCTGGACTGGCGGCGCAGACTGCAAAGGAAGGAAGCTGGGGGGAAGTGGGCGGTACACTCGGCCAGAGTCGGACACGCCTTCCAGCGCGCGGCACCCAGGGGTGGTGTCAACCAGTCCTATCCATTGGCAAGTGCCCTTGCTCAGTACCAAGTGTCGGGCTGCCGTGCACGTCAGCCATCCGTAGCGGCACGCCTGGACTGGCGGCGCAGACTGCAAAGGAAGGAAGCTGGGGGGGAAGTGGGCGGTACACTCGGCCAGAGTCGGACACGCCTTCCAGCGCGCGGCACCCAGGGGTGGTGTCAACCAGTCCTATCCATTGGCAAGTGCCCTTGCTCAGTACCAATGTCGGGCTGCCGTGCACGTCAGCCATCCGTAGCGGCACGCCTTGATCGGCGGCGCAGACTGCAAAGGAAGGAAGCTGGGGGGGAAGTGGGCGGTACACTCGGCCAGAGTCGGACACGCCTTCCAGCGCGCGGCACCCAGGGGTGGTGTCAACCAGTCCTATCCATTGGCAAGTGCCCTTGCTCAGTACCAGTGTCGGGCTGCCGTGCACGTCAGCCATCCGTAGCGGCACGCCTGGACTGGCGGCGCAGACTGCAAAGGAAGGAAGCTGGGGGGGAAGTGGGCGGTACACTCGGCCAGAGTCGGACACGCCTTCCAGCGCGCGGCACCCAGGGGTGGTGTCAACCAGTCCTATCCATTGGCAAGTGCCCTTGCTCAGTACCAATGTCGGGCTGCCGTGCACGTCAGCCATCCGTAGCGGCACGCCTTGATCGGCGGCGCAGACTGCAAAGGAAGGAAGCTGGGGGGGAAGTGGGCGGTACACTCGGCCAGAGTCGGACACGCCTTCCAGCGCGCGGCACCCAGGGGTGGTGTCAACCAGTCCTATCCATTGGCAAGTGCCCTTGCTCAGTACCAATGTCGGGCTGCCGTGCACGTCAGCCATCCGTAGCGGTACGCCTTGATCGGCGGCGCAGACTGCAAAGGAAGGAAGCTGGGGGGGAAGTGGGCGGTACACTCGGCCAGAGTCGGACACGCCTTCCAGCGCGCGGCACCCAGGGGTGGTGTCAACCAGTCCTATCCATTGGCAAGTGCCCTTGCTCAGTACCAATGTCGGGCTGCCGTGCACGTCAGCCATCCGTAGCGGCACGCCTTGATCGGCGGCGCAGACTGCAAAGGAAGGAAGCTGGGGGGGAAGTGGGCGGTACACTCGGCCAGAGTCGGACACGCCTTCCAGCGCGCGGCACCCAGGGGTGGTGTCAACCAGTCCTATCCATTGGCAAGTGCCCTTGCTCAGTACCAATGTCGGGCTGCCGTGCACGTCAGCCATCCGTAGCGGCACGCCTTGATCGGCGGCGCAGACTGCAAAGGAAGGAAGCTGGGGGGGAAGTGGGCGGTACACTCGGCCAGAGTCGGACACGCCTTCCAGCGCGCGGCACCCAGGGGTGGTGTCAACCAGTCCTATCCATTGGCAAGTGCCCTTGCTCAGTACCAATGTCGGGCTGCCGTGCACGTCAGCCATCCGTAGCGGCACGCCTGGACTGGCGGCGCAGACTGCAAAGGAAGGAAGCTGGGGGGGAAGTGGGCGGTACACTCGGCCAGAGTCGGACACGCCTTCCAGCGCGCGGCACCCAGGGGTGGTGTCAACCAGTCCTATCCATTGGCAAGTGCCCTTGCTCAGTACCAATGTCGGGCTGCCGTGCACGTCAGCCATCCGTAGCGGCACGCCTTGATCGGCGGCGCAGACTGCAAAGGAAGGAAGCTGGGGGGGAAGTGGGCGGTACACTCGGCCAGAGTCGGACACGCCTTCCAGCGCGCGGCACCCAGGGGTGGTGTCAACCAGTCCTATCCATTGGCAAGTGCCCTTGCTCAGTACCAATGTCGGGCTGCCGTGCACGTCAGCCATCCGTAGCGGCACGCCTTGATCGGCGGCGCAGACTGCAAAGGAAGGAAGCTGGGGGGGAAGTGGGCGGTACACTCGGCCAGAGTCGGACACGCCTTCCAGCGCGCGGCACCCAGGGGTGGTGTCAACCAGTCCTATCCATTGGCAAGTGCCCTTGCTCAGTACCAATGTCGGGCTGCCGTGCACGTCAGCCATCCGTAGCGGCACGCCTGGATCGGCGGCGCAGACTGCAAAGGAAGGAAGCTGGGGGGGAAGTGGGCGGTACACTCGGCCAGAGTCGGACACGCCTTCCAGCGCGCGGCACCCAGGGGTGGTGTCAACCAGTCCTATCCATTGGCAAGTGCCCTTGCTCAGTACCAATGTCGGGCTGCCGTGCACGTCAGCCATCCGTAGCGGTACGCCTTGATCGGCGGCGCAGACTGCAAAGGAAGGAAGCTGGGGGGGAAGTGGGCGGTACACTCGGCCAGAGTCGGACACGCCTTCCAGCGCGCGGCACCCAGGGGTGGTGTCAACCAGTCCTATCCATTGGCAAGTGCCCTTGCTCAGTACCAATGTCGGGCTGCCGTGCACGTCAGCCATCCGTAGCGGCACGCCTTGATCGGCGGCGCAGACTGCAAAGGAAGGAAGCTGGGGGGGAAGTGGGCGGTACACTCGGCCAGAGTCGGACACGCCTTCCAGCGCGCGGCACCCAGGGGTGGTGTCAACCAGTCCTATCCATTGGCAAGTGCCCTTGCTCAGTACCAATGTCGGGCTGCCGTGCACGTCAGCCATCCGTAGCGGCACGCCTGGACTGGCGGCGCAGACTGCAAAGGAAGGAAGCTGGGGGGAAGTGGGCGGTACACTCGGCCAGAGTCGGACACGCCTTCCAGCGCGCGGCACCCAGGGGTGGTGTCAACCAGTCCTATCCATTGGCAAGTGCCCTTGCTCAGTACCAATGTCGGGCTGCCGTGCACGTCAGCCATCCGTAGCGGTACGCCTTGATCGGCGGCGCAGACTGCAAAGGAAGGAAGCTGGGGGGGAAGTGGGCGGTACACTCGGCCAGAGTCGGACACGCCTTCCAGCGCGCGGCACCCAGGGGTGGTGTCAACCAGTCCTATCCATTGGCAAGTGCCCTTGCTCAGTACCAATGTCGGGCTGCCGTGCACGTCAGCCATCCGTAGCGGCACGCCTTGATCGGCGGCGCAGACTGCAAAGGAAGGAAGCTGGGGGGGAAGTGGGCGGTACACTCGGCCAGAGTCGGACACGCCTTCCAGCGCGCGGCACCCAGGGGTGGTGTCAACCAGTCCTATCCATTGGCAAGTGCCCTTGCTCAGTACCAATGTCGGGCTGCCGTGCACGTCAGCCATCCGTAGCGGTCACGCCTTGATCGGCGGCGCAGACTGCAAAGGAAGGAAGCTGGGGGGAAGTGGGCGGTACACTCGGCCAGAGTCGGACACGCCTTCCAGCGCGCGGCACCCAGGGGTGGTGTCAACCAGTCCTATCCATTGGCAAGTGCCCTTGCTCAGTACCAATGTCGGGCTGCCGTGCACGTCAGCCATCCGTAGCGGTACGCCTTGATCGGCGGCGCAGACTGCAAAGGAAGGAAGCTGGGGGGGAAGTGGGCGGTACACTCGGCCAGAGTCGGACACGCCTTCCAGCGCGCGGCACCCAGGGGTGGTGTCAACCAGTCCTATCCATTGGCAAGTGCCCTTGCTCAGTACCAATGTCGGGCTGCCGTGCACGTCAGCCATCCGTAGCGGCACGCCTTGATCGGCGGCGCAGACTGCAAAGGAAGGAAGCTGGGGGGGAAGTGGGCGGTACACTCGGCCAGAGTCGGACACGCCTTCCAGCGCGCGGCACCCAGGGGTGGTGTCAACCAGTCCTATCCATTGGCAAGTGCCCTTGCTCAGTACCAATGTCGGGCTGCCGTGCACGTCAGCCATCCGTAGCGGTACGCCTTGATCGGCGGCGCAGACTGCAAAGGAAGGAAGCTGGGGGGGAAGTGGGCGGTACACTCGGCCAGAGTCGGACACGCCTTCCAGCGCGCGGCACCCAGGGGTGGTGTCAACCAGTCCTATCCATTGGCAAGTGCCCTTGCTCAGTACCAATGTCGGGCTGCCGTGCACGTCAGCCATCCGTAGCGGCACGCCTTGATCGGCGGCGCAGACTGCAAAGGAAGGAAGCTGGGGGGAAGTGGGCGGTACACTCGGCCAGAGTCGGACACGCCTTCCAGCGCGCGGCACCCAGGGGTGGTGTCAACCAGTCCTATCCATTGGCAAGTGCCCTTGCTCAGTACCAATGTCGGGCTGCCGTGCACGTCAGCCATCCGTAGCGGTACGCCTTGATCGGCGGCGCAGACTGCAAAGGAAGGAAGCTGGGGGGGAAGTGGGCGGTACACTCGGCCAGAGTCGGACACGCCTTCCAGCGCGCGGCACCCAGGGGTGGTGTCAACCAGTCCTATCCATTGGCAAGTGCCCTTGCTCAGTACCAATGTCGGGCTGCCGTGCACGTCAGCCATCCGTAGCGGTCACGCCTTGATCGGCGGCGCAGACTGCAAAGGAAGGAAGCTGGGGGGGAAGTGGGCGGTACACTCGGCCAGAGTCGGACACGCCTTCCAGCGCGCGGCACCCAGGGGTGGTGTCAACCAGTCCTATCCATTGGCAAGTGCCCTTGCTCAGTACCAATGTCGGGCTGCCGTGCACGTCAGCCATCCGTAGCGGTACGCCTGGATCGGCGGCGCAGACTGCAAAGGAAGGAAGCTGGGGGGGAAGTGGGCGGTACACTCGGCCAGAGTCGGACACGCCTTCCAGCGCGCGGCACCCAGGGGTGGTGTCAACCAGTCCTATCCATTGGCAAGTGCCCTTGCTCAGTACCAATGTCGGGCTGCCGTGCACGTCAGCCATCCGTAGCGGCACGCCTGGATCGGCGGCGCAGACTGCAAAGGAAGGAAGCTGGGGGGGAAGTGGGCGGTACACTCGGCCAGAGTCGGACACGCCTTCCAGCGCGCGGCACCCAGGGGTGGTGTCAACCAGTCCTATCCATTGGCAAGTGCCCTTGCTCAGTACCAATGTCGGGCTGCCGTGCACGTCAGCCATCCGTAGCGGTACGCCTTGATCGGCGGCGCAGACTGCAAAGGAAGGAAGCTGGGGGGGAAGTGGGCGGTACACTCGGCCAGAGTCGGACACGCCTTCCAGCGCGCGGCACCCAGGGGTGGTGTCAACCAGTCCTATCCATTGGCAAGTGCCCTTGCTCAGTACCAATGTCGGGCTGCCGTGCACGTCAGCCATCCGTAGCGGTACGCCTTGATCGGCGGCGCAGACTGCAAAGGAAGGAAGCTGGGGGGGAAGTGGGCGGTACACTCGGCCAGAGTCGGACACGCCTTCCAGCGCGCGGCACCCAGGGGTGGTGTCAACCAGTCCTATCCATTGGCAAGTGCCCTTGCTCAGTACCAATGTCGGGCTGCCGTGCACGTCAGCCATCCGTAGCGGCACGCCTTGATCGGCGGCGCAGACTGCAAAGGAAGGAAGCTGGGGGGGAAGTGGGCGGTACACTCGGCCAGAGTCGGACACGCCTTCCAGCGCGCGGCACCCAGGGGTGGTGTCAACCAGTCCTATCCATTGGCAAGTGCCCTTGCTCAGTACCAATGTCGGGCTGCCGTGCACGTCAGCCATCCGTAGCGGTACGCCTTGATCGGCGGCGCAGACTGCAAAGGAAGGAAGCTGGGGGGGAAGTGGGCGGTACACTCGGCCAGAGTCGGACACGCCTTCCAGCGCGCGGCACCCAGGGGTGGTGTCAACCAGTCCTATCCATTGGCAAGTGCCCTTGCTCAGTACCAATGTCGGGCTGCCGTGCACGTCAGCCATCCGTAGCGGTACGCCTTGATCGGCGGCGCAGACTGCAAAGGAAGGAAGCTGGGGGGGAAGTGGGCGGTACACTCGGCCAGAGTCGGACACGCCTTCCAGCGCGCGGCACCCAGGGGTGGTGTCAACCAGTCCTATCCATTGGCAAGTGCCCTTGCTCAGTACCAATGTCGGGCTGCCGTGCACGTCAGCCATCCGTAGCGGTACGCCTTGATCGGCGGCGCAGACTGCAAAGGAAGGAAGCTGGGGGGGAAGTGGGCGGTACACTCGGCCAGAGTCGGACACGCCTTCCAGCGCGCGGCACCCAGGGGTGGTGTCAACCAGTCCTATCCATTGGCAAGTGCCCTTGCTCAGTACCAATGTCGGGCTGCCGTGCACGTCAGCCATCCGTAGCGGTACGCCTTGATCGGCGGCGCAGACTGCAAAGGAAGGAAGCTGGGGGGAAGTGGGCGGTACACTCGGCCAGAGTCGGACACGCCTTCCAGCGCGCGGCACCCAGGGGTGGTGTCAACCAGTCCTATCATTGGCAAGTGCCCTTGCTCAGTACCAATGTCGGGCTGCCGTGCACGTCAGCCATCCGTAGCGGTACGCCTTGATCGGCGGCGCAGACTGCAAAGGAAGGAAGCTGGGGGGAAGTGGGCGGTACACTCGGCCAGAGTCGGACACGCCTTCCAGCGCGCGGCACCCAGGGGTGGTGTCAACCAGTCCTATCCATTGGCAAGTGCCCTTGCTCAGTACCAATGTCGGGCTGCCGTGCACGTCAGCCATCCGTAGCGGTACGCCTTGATCGGCGGCGCAGACTGCAAAGGAAGGAAGCTGGGGGGGAAGTGGGCGGTACACTCGGCCAGAGTCGGACACGCCTTCCAGCGCGCGGCACCCAGGGGTGGTGTCAACCAGTCCTATCCATTGGCAAGTGCCCTTGCTCAGTACCAATGTCGGGCTGCCGTGCACGTCAGCCATCCGTAGCGGTAACGCCTTGATCGGCGGCGCAGACTGCAAGGAAGGAAGCTAGGGGGGAAGTGGGCGGTACACTCGGCCAGAGTCTGACACGCCTTCCAGCGCGCGGCACCCAGGGGTGGTGTCAACCAGTCCTATCCATGGCAAGTGCCCTTGCTCAGATACCCAATGTCGGGCTGACGTCGGGCACGTCAAAAGCCATCCGTAGCCGGGTACACGCACAACCTTGATCGGCGGCGCAGACTGCAAAAGGAGGAAGCTGGGGGGGAAAGTGTGAATCGGTACACTCGGCAAGAGGTCGGGACACCGCTTCCAGCGCGCGGCACCCAGGGTGTGTGTCAACCAGTCCTATCCGTGGCAAGTGCACTTGCTCATTACCGATGTCGGAGCTGCCGTGCACGTCAGCCATGCCGTAGCGGTACGCCTTGATCGGCGGCGCAGACTGCAAAGGAAGGAAGCTGGGGGGGAGTGGGCGGTACACTCGGCCAGAGTCGGACACGCCTTCCAGCGCGCCACCCAGGGGTGGTGTCAACCAGTCCTATCCATTGCAAGTGCCCTTGCTCAGTACCAA